>KZ061671.1:94630-154140 GCA_002091835.1 Anopheles maculatus | reverse complement strand
GAGGAGCTTGCGATAGAAAGGGAAAGGTTGTGTGCGCACACAGCACCGTACCCTCCTGATGTGAAGTTGCGATTCGGTGTGCTCGTTTGTTATTTTCGTCGGCGTTTTGTTTCTTTGCGTAATTTTATTTGATATTTTTTGTTTCTTTTATTACCCACCTAACGAAAAACAAAAAAAAAACATCAAGAATCATCAGAGTTTCTTTAAAAGGGTTTCCCCTTTCCATCACAAAACGATCGCCGTGAAGTGAAGCTTCCGAATGTCAAAAGTCTTTGAACCTTCGGCGCGGTAGTGGTGTTCGCCCAAGGTCAATGGTAATTAGCAAAAACTTGACGAAATTAAAGCAACGTCACAGCACACGCAGCTGAAGAGCGGGAAGATCTTGCTCAAAGAAAGTGATTAGAACTTGCCCCGGGATGTACGATGAAGCTGTTGCTGTTGGTCGTCTCGTTTCAACAACGTCCAATTATAATGACCTACGGGCCGGACGTTCCTGGCGGACAACTTCTCAAACGACTGTCATCCGAAACCACCGTACCCCGCATCAGCACAAGTACACGTTCGCATCAATTATGGTTCCTCACATTTCATGCGATAAATCGGGAAAATCTACACGATCTACATGATAGATGCTATCTTCGTAGCGATCAGATGCGTGTCCCTCCAAGTGGTGTACGCAGCCCAAGGGGCCGACACACGGGATGCGATTCACCCCCCCGGGGGACCGTTAAGGATGTGGGAACCCGTTTTGGGGCCAGGCTCAATTGCCCGCCTATTTCGCCCGGTAAGGGCAACGGACTTGTTTGCACATATTTGACTGTCATCTGTCATCGGTCATCGGGGGTGAAATGGTTGGACATTGGTCGATATTCTTTCTGTCGATCGTCGCATAGGCACATCGTAAATATGTCGTTTCTGGCTGGAAACGAACGCACCCGTTATCGGATTTTTCCGATCGATCGATTGATGTGCAGCGATCGATGCCGGGCATCCCCCGGACCGTTCGGGAGAATGCGAGGGTAAATTGGTCTATCAATGTTTGCCCTCCCTCGTTTTTAAGTAAGACATACAGCCAAAGACATTATTTTGGACCTTATAGGGGGAGCTAAGGGAACGATAGGGGATTGCGAGGATCACTGGGAGCTGCAGTGCTCTGCTGGATTAGTTAGAAAATTGCACTCGAATGATAATCATTCGTTGCGATGCGTAGCTGAGGATGGACCCCACTAGTACTCTCCAATTGATTGTTAAACATTCGCCTCGGTAGTAGTATCGCCCTGTACCATACCAGTCGCACTAGCACCGGAGCTCCATTCACGCTCCATATGTGGCAAATCTATGCGCCATTTCGGAGGGTGTGATTATCTTTTCAACGTCCATCAACCGGGAAGTTAAATTGTTGTGCACTGTATACAATTGTCCCCTAGCCCGAGTTTGCTACAGCCTGGATGGCGCGTGTCATCAGCTGTGTCTCACCCGTATCTCAGATCCTGCACCGTAGTCTCGTACCGGGTAATGTTAGAAATAGCCGGCAGAACCGGCGATCGAGGTTGAATGTTGTCGGGAAGAACTCAATCTTAGTTCGTTTGTTGGGGATGTTGTTGCGCATCGAAATGGGAGAAAACTCATCAGCAACGGCGTAACTCGAGCGCGTGTAATGGTTTCGCTCTATTTATGGAATTTTCAAATTATCTTTCGCCATCGCGGTCGTCCAGTTGCCGTCTTCATCGCTTAAATCTATCGCTTGGTGAGTCAATATCGTTTCGAGCTTGGTAAGGGGCTGTGTCGATTTGGCCCAGAGTAGTCTGTTGATTGAGAGCAACACAAGAACGGGAATGTGTACAGCATTCACTGTTTATATTTACCACCGCGCAAAGAATGTGAGTTCTTCTTTTGGGGACAGGTTAGATGTGACATGTCAGCAGTATCCCGAGGATCTTGATGAATCCACATTCCATCGGTGGAGCTTAGGGAGCAGTCTGCATGACACTGCTTCTACGACCTCAATAACCCCGTTGAAAAGTGCAGCGAATGCATATCGGAGATGATCAGACCCGGTGGGAACTGTCGGGACACCTGAAACCGCAGGTTACACGGTACGGCAAACAGCGGAAATAAAGTATCATTGCTTCTGTACGCGATGCGCGGCATAAGATAAGGAAAGCAGACAGATCTCGCTTTTGAAACCGGGGCCAGTAATTTGTCCCGCGCCGCAAGGGTGACAATCGCTAGACGATGTCAACGGATATGATCAATCATTTTTCCATCCACCCATAGAGGCTGTGCGTTAGAAGTGGGTCACGCCACCATCACCACCACCACCAGCTGTGGAAAGCTAATGGCAGACGGCTGACATTCGACTGATTCAATGACCTCCTGGCGAGTTTCTGGGTCTCTGACAGCTGCTCTAGGCAGGCCAGCCATATTATTGGCCACCGGGCCGTTCCGATCGTCATTAGATTTCAATCTGTCATCCAGCTGGGAGGGTATTCGTACACGGGGCGTGTTGTACCGGGTACTAGGTCAACATCCTTTTAGAGCGACCAAAGAGAGAAAAGGCGGAGGTGAGTGTAGGTTATTAACTTTAAATTTCACGCACCCTGAACTCGCACCAAACAAATGGGACATTGATGGGCCCGTGTAGGGCGTCAGCAGTCGCATGAGTGAGTTCCGACTCACGAAGATGACGGTGGTGCGTGTTGAAATGTACAAAAGCAATATTCAGACAACACAACAAAACCACACAAACCGATTGGATCCATATTGGGAAGTTACAAGCAGAATAGGAAGGGGCCATGATGGAAAAAAAAACAACTACACCCAAAACAGTACATTGACCGATTATGATGACTGTTTGGTACGACCCGGGCAGTATACGAGAAGAACATCCGATAAAGCGTTGTCCGGAACTTCCATCTCACACTCTTGAGCATAAAGTCAACGGGATTTTAACACGCTGTCTGTGTGTTGGGGCTGCCTGTTTTTTACACAATTTTCATTGTACCAGCTGTATTCTGGCGGGCCAAGTCAAGCACTTTCGCGATGATGCTGCATTTTCTTTTGACACCCGGTCCCCAAACAATTTACCGAACAGGACATGTTCTTCACCGTATGGACAAATTTCTCGTTTTTCTGTGTGTTACCTAGGAAGCCACGGACAGAGACTGTGGTTTCGGCGGAGGCGTTAAGTTATAAATGGTGAAGATTCCCAGCATGGGCCGCTTTCCTCTGCCGCCCGGGGTTGCGGCTGAATGTGGCGATTTCCCATTTTCGTTCTGCCAAATTTGGCGTGCGGCAAAAAGACCCTAAAGAAATTGGCAAATATGACGATCGCTACCGTTGTCGCCGGTTGGCATTTCCTTTCTTTCCTCGCGCCGGACCTAGAAATTGTTGACCCGCTGGAAGTGATTATTAATTTTAAACTTCACTCCCACTTCGCTCTTCTCTTGTTCCTGTCACAGGACCGCAGGGGCGATACTGACAGTCGGCTGGGGTTTGCGTTAGCTTCATCATTCTGTTGCCACGGGGAGTGTTACTGCTGGATGCGGGAAGCCGATGGTGCTGCGGATGGGTGTGAAAATTTGAAGGCAATTTAACTACCATAGCGAATCAGAATCGGGAAGGTGTTGTTCTGCATAGATGACGCTTCCCCAAAGTTGGAGCTGGAGGGATAGTTTTGCATGTTTCGTTTTAACGTTTTGAAACGGTATTTATGGGTGATGGAGTGTGCGTGTGTGTGTGTCTAGGCCTTTTTTCTAGACAGCATCCATCCCGGGGGTCACATGGAATAGGCAAACAATGAGCACACACAGGATTGAGGATTTAGCGTGGGGGTTACCGAGCGCAACCAGTGCTTGACCTCCATTGTGCGTGGATGTAGGAAAATCGCACCTGCAAGCTGTTTTCTACACACTCCACATAACGGTTTGATGCCGATTAGGTTTGATTGTCCATTGTGACAAATTGCCGGAGATGGGCTGTTCTTTCGCCAAGCTGGCCCGTTCTGATTGGTGAAGTCTTTATGGGTGTATCAAAATTTATGACAGCAGGAAACCATAAAAATGTTTGTGTGGGCTTTGGAATCGGAGCGGTTTCTTTGGAGTTGCGTTGTTCTCGGCTAATGTCTCTCGCGCGATTGTGTTCTACGAATATGGCAGTTAGATTTTACATTTGATTGAATTGCTTTGTTAATATTCATATATCGGCATTGTGTTTGAGGGTAGAAATGTCGATACAAAAATACACAACATCTACAAAATACGTCAAACATCAGGAAGAATTTAAACATTCTTACGAATTCTTCATATCATCAAAGGACCGATGAGTTTTTGCGTACATTTATTCACCTCGTAAGAATATAACAGAGCAACGAAAGCTAAAAACTAAAAGAAAACAATTCAACCTTATGGGCAAATTAAACTACTGGTTAAACGGACTTCGGCTCGAAACGACGTCATAAAATTTAAAAAAATCTACAAATTAAGAGGACCTTTTGTCCACGTCCGAACCGTCCGTTGGAGTGCACGAGTTGAGAATGCTTCGAACCCGGTGCTCAGGCCGGTAGGTCGGCACGACAAATATGCCTAATTAACGAAAAACAACCGGTGGCCTCCGGAATGTTGACGGCGGCGAAACGTAAACGCTACGCAACCTGCTCATTTTCGGACGCCAGCCTACATTGCGACGTTGCGTTGCGGTCGCTCAGATGAACGCCCGGTACCACGGGTGCGCTCATGCCACGTGCGCCATTTTCCTCGTGGGTTGGATCTTCTTCCTGCCAGGCGACGCTTTTGACGGGTGTTCAAACTCTCGAACGGTGCATAATGGCAGCACTTTTCCTTCGTCGATTTTGTCCGTTCAGCAGTTTAAACGGTGTAGCCACTATCGTGGCTCACCACACGGTGGCGTAAATGGACGATCGTTTACGGCTCGTCTAGGAACAACGTTCGACAGGTCTATAGCGTGCGTTTTCGGAGCGGTTTCAGAAGCGATCCAAAACCGGTGCTAAGCGCCAACGGGTGGGATAACGTGATCGGATGTTTCGTTCGAGCCTGTTTTGTGTGTGTGTGTGCTTGGATGCTGTTGTTATTTGCTCCAGACAAACGAATAATTAGCCCTCACGATTGACTGTCTGCCGAAATTAAAGTTTCGCCCGACAGTCAGACTCAATCCGCTGTGCTTCCCTACTACCAGCCGTACCTGAAAAAAGTTAAGAAATTGAATAACAAACAAAAAAACAACAGAAGAAAACAAGAAATAAAACCAAAAACTTGAAAAACACAAACGGAAATCGATTGTGTTTCGGGAGAGTATTCAGCACACAGCTACCGGTTGAGTCAGAAGCTAGAAAAGCACGGGAGACAGCAAGTGGCAACATAATGATGGTGCGCCACGGAATTTCGGGACTTTGGGAGAGTGATGAAGGTGATGGTCGATTTGTTTTCGATCGTTTACAAACATGCAACAGTCGGTTCTGAAAGGCATTTGTGGCCTGTGGCGTAAAAAAAACTGTGTACTTCCGTTTGAGACCTACAAAGTTGATCAGCATGTTGAAGTGGACTGTAAAGACTCTGATCTTTAAAGGTGTACGAGGTTGGAAAACTGGTATCTGTTTTAAGAGCGAGAATTTGACTTCATTCGAGGTAAATATTAGTGAGGATTGTTTGAAACAAAGTTGCATATCTGATACCATGGTACACCGCACAGAAATCGATATCTTTTATCCGATTTTATTACGTTTTGCATGCCTGCTCTGCGATATCCTTTTTTGGACATCAATTTGGTGTTAAATACGGATTACTGGAAGTAAACGACATTTGGTCTGCACAATAATCGTGCACAGGTCTTCGCGCGGCTCACCTGTTCCGTGTTGCGAACCAGAAATTAACACACACGCTGTAATCTGAGCTGTGGAGTTGCGTTGGTTCAGCTGATGCCGAAGTATACGGACACGATACACACGATCGTGTAGCTTAATCGTGCTAATGATTTTTTAATTGTACTACTATCCAGCCCGTCCAACATCATAGGTGGGGGGGGGGGGGGGGGGGGGGGGTCTGTCTAGCACGACACGGCAAAGAAGGGCTGCTGTGAGGCTGAATCTAGTCCAGTGGAGGTAATTTTTGGTGAATGTTTCCAAATAACAGCCCAACGGTCGCGACTGGTTTCGGCGCACGAGAGATCAAGCTTCAACGAAGCCGCCCGGCATCGATCGCTATCAGGCAGAGCAGTTTGGACGTGTGGTTTCGGCGAAACGATCCACGCAACCGAACCGGGTGTTACTGTGGTTCGGTCGCGGGAAATTGGTCCGTAATTTCTGAGAAGGTGTACGTGCCCGCAGTCTCCGCATTGTTGCACGCATGCGTGAGCTGATCCGATCGCCGTTGTATCATCGCCGTATCTTCGCGCTTAAGATCACGCTCGGTTTCGCGGGGTCTCGACCGTGTGTGGTTGGTTTGGGCAATGGAGACATCATAATTGAAGTGCCGGTTCGATGCGGCACATGAGATGACGCGAGTGCACGCTCGATCGTGCGGAAGTTTCGGTTGAAGGTAGGTTCTCCGATCCGCGTCCAGGTGTGTATACATTCCGCGCACTGACTAATTAGCTGCAAAGTTGATTGATCGATGCCGGGTTGTGTTTCATCCGCCTACTGCGATGCGGTAACTTTTGGACGCGCAAGTTCTTCGCCTTCTTTCGGGAAGTATCCAACTGGTGGCTAAAGGGTACAATATCTGTGTGGGACTTGAAACACGTTTACCTCTTGTAGTGTGTTGAAATAATTATAGAATTGACCTCAATTTAAACCGGTAAAAATATTCTTCCAACACCTCGTCATTTGCCTCACAACAATTCGCACCACACTCGGATTAGGGTCTCTCACTTCTGTGGGCATGCTGTAGTTAAGCTCCAGCAGTATAGGAATTGTTCACTTCACTAAAATAACATATCCTTTTCTTCGTGGCTGCAAGTGAATGCAAGTGGTCCCGGGCGCGGACCTACCTGGCGTAACTAATGACTCCGACGCGAATAAACAACTCTATAATTCATTCAATCATACAGCAGAATATTAACAACATCGCGCTAATGTTCTCACCTGTTCGTCGTTTCCTTTCCGTTTCGTTGCAGGTAAGCGTCACTGCGGCACTCAAACACAACGAGACACAAAAGTCCGCGTACTCCCACTCGGGACCGCTTCACAAAACTACAAACAGTAACGGTAGGATAAGGCGGGATTGCAAAAAAAAAGCCGTAGCAAAATAACCATCGTACGCAATCGTCCCATGCATCGTCACGCCGGGAACTGGAATTGTGCGCCCCCACAATCACACACGTATAAACCCTTCCGGAAAGGTGACACGGTCGGCGTACCCGGTTGTGTTTTTGTGTCACCGTCGCACTTCGCCATCCCTTCCATTGACATTGTGTTTCGCTGCTTCACCGTCACGTGGCTAACGTCATTTGGAAATTGCAATCTCACCATCACCGCGAGCTGTGGCCCGCGGATTAGCTTGTTGGGTTATGGGTCCTAGCGCTAAAAATACCTTAGTGCTAAGCAGTAGTCGTTAAAGGGAGCCACATTTCCATCTGACCTTGTCACCTTGTCGTGTGATGTTTCGCGGGAGTAGCCTCATTCCCGAATGCCCACGTCGTTCTTACTGTTGTAAAGGTAGTTAAGCGCTTGTCGAAAGGTGTAAAAAGCGTGTTCAAAACTTAAAGCAAGCAAGGAAGTGCGGATCAACCGGTGGATCCACAGGGAAGAATGCAATCCGACTACAAAAACTCTCTTAATGTGTCAATGAAATTACCGCAGAAAGCAGAAGAACTGCAACGGGAATGGCCGCGCCACGTCACAGCTGCGAACCTTCCGGAGCAAATCGAATGTGACCCACACCTGCAACGGTGGTACCTGTTGCTCCTAACGTGCCCGTCATGCGCAGGTGAATTTCGCGCTGAACAGCAAATTGCTACAACCACTTCCGGCTGTGCGATTCAATGTGACACCTCCGAGAGCGGGATAGATTTCGGATCGAGGTTAATCAGGTGCCCGCATCATGCTAGTCCCCATTCCCTCCCAACTGCCAACTACAACTGATCTTGTGAATGTGTGTTTTTCCTTTTTTGGAGAGCTTTAGATAGAGGAATCCAGGAGATTGTGTCCAACAAAAACATGAAAAAAAACCAAATCGACAAGAAATAAATAAAAAGGGAATGGTAAACTCTGTTTTGCTGTAACAGGTCGCGGACAACCGATCCATCACTACCGGCAGACTTTCGTCATCTCTAGCGCGAACTCGCCGGGTCCACGCCGTATGGCTCTCGTTAAGATGGGAAGATAATCGCGAATCGTCGTCGGCCATCATCGAATCAGGGTGTGTGTGTGTGTGTTTGTACGCCCGGCCACACAGCATGGGGTGCTGGCAATCATAATTTAAGTAATTATATACGCTCGTCGCTGCTCAACGGCGATGCGCTCACGGGCTGTATGTTTGGCCTGTGTGCACCTTACACAAATCCGCCAAACGCGGGCCTCTCCTATCTCTTCGCACGTCAGCCACCACATCACTAGTGACACACTTCTGGTGATCAGCATCGTTCGTTCTACGATTTGCTAGGGGGTGCCGGTGCTATTTAACCTCATTTTAAAGCTCACCCCGTTCAACGGAAGGATCGCACGGAAGAAGACGGCACCCAACGCCCGCTGCACGGCTACACGGGGATTGTGTGCGATTGTGTTTGGTTTGGGTGGAAAATATTGTCATTAGCAGGTTGCGCTTGCAATAAGCTCGATGTGTTGGCCGTTTTTGTTGTTGTTGTTGTTGGTTTTATTCGACGATGAGGAAATAATCCATCGAGACAAACACCACACGCTCGGGTGTCCACTTTTCCACTCTCGCAAAACAGAGGTAATAAAGCAATCAGGTTGTCCGAAATGACCGCTAGCGAATTGGTTCGCATCCATCGCACCCAGCTGCACACCGAACGACCGTACCGAGGTGGCGTAAAAGTTTTATAATGAGAATAAAATGAGATGACATCATTTGGTGGTCGGGTTGTGCTGTGCCGGGTTTGAATTTCGCGAAGGGATCGCCGCTTTTCCACTCGGGTGCATACCGGCATCACTAGCTTGTTCAGGTGTCGTTGCAGGTCATTAGCGGTCGGATTCGGATTGCGGCAGACGATTCCACCGCACACTTGAGAAAACACCAACGCGCTGGTTATGGTGCGATGGATTAAAGATGTTTTCGTTGTTCGGTGTACTGCTGCTAAACCTCCTCACCATCGAATGGATAGAATGAGACCGTGTTTGAAACAGACGCTCACTTCCCCGTTAAGAGTTTAAAACGAATTTAAGCTACATTGTGTTTGGTTTGGTTTGTGGCGCACATTTTTATGGCACTAATGGCAATAAAAAAACTGCACCAATGATGTCTCAAGTTCATTCGTCGTTAGCATTCATGCATTTTTATGACCTTTTTGCATTTGCATTTTATAAAATATAATAAACTCTCCTTCTCCCCCCCCCGGTGCATCTCTAGCGGGGTGTACCATGTCGGAAGAAAGGATACCTTGTTGACCGCTGCAGTAATATCGCGCTATCGCGATAAACTTTCCTCCGATGCATTCTACGGCTATGGCTTCGCTAACCTACTGCGAAACAGACGGCAAATCGCTAGATGCTCGCTGGAGGTTACACCTGATCGGTTTTATAGGTTAGTGATCGTGGGTCCTCCTCCGACACAGAGACGATTGTAAAGAAAACCTGCTAGTTGATCGTCATGATCCTCGTTGAGAAAACAATTTCCCAGTGTTTCGCTTTCCTGGTTTTACCTTCGTTGCCTCCGTGGCAACTGCACATCGAAAACGGTTCCCCGTTGTCGGTAGCGTAAGCAAATATGCACAAACATAAACTTCTCCACCCGCACACTCCCTCCCTCCCCTTTCTTCCCCCTTCAGCACTATCTTGTCCATTCTTGGTGTGCATCGGGTGTGCGCCGATGCCGATGAATAATGAAATCAACCATTCGGATCGGAATCGGGCAACAAATCTAGCGAAAAGCCACCGGCATCGATTGCATCCACTGACCACAGTCAGAACCTGGATCGTCTCGAAACGGTACGGTTTTCGCCAGCCAGTGGGCCAGCAAGTCAGCTGTTTCTCTTTTTTACGTTCGGAGTCTGCTGCCCCGGACCGGGGAAAGCTTCCACACGCGGTTCACCATATTCCAGCGATCGATTAGGAAACTGCAGAATGGGGAGGACATGCACACAGAAATTGAAAAGAACGCTCGCACCAACCCACTGCCCGCACTAGTGAAACGGCCCTGCTGACCCGATTGTTAAACAGACCCACCACCGCCTTATCCGCACAATCGCAACGAGCCCGACCTGGGATGGTTGGGGCGGGAAAAAGATGCAACAACGAAACGGACTTTGCTTGACCATTTGTTCCTTCTCTACCCCTGCATTCGGTAGTGTTCTTCCCTCTTTCTTTTGGGTACGGTACACTTAATGTTTCCCCACGCGCGTACGCGGCACAAGAATCGACCAATATATCTCCACAGCGAGCGCGCGCGCGCGCACACACACGTTCGCGCTGGAAGATTTTTCATTTATGTTTTATAATTGAAAGTTATGTTGATCGTAAAATGTAATGCCGCGGGTGCAGTAAATTCCGGCCATATGAATGCAACCGGAGGCGGTACGGTTCAGACGAAATGGTACCTTGCTCCGGAACACTGGGGACCCACTGGGGACCATATATGGTTTGGGGAAATTGTATCCCTGCCAGAGCTTGTGATGGAACTGTGACACATATTTGGAGACGATGTGCACTTTTGTGATGTTTGTTTTCTGTCGCCAGTTCGCCAGCAATCATCGAGAAGGATAAAGTTTAATGAAACGCTAAGGTCGTTAAGAAAGAAATATTTTAATTACCAAAATGTTTGCCCAAAAGTTCCTACTTGCGAACAGTTTTTAATGTGTTATTGTTTGGTTGCCCTGATCAGGCCTTGCCGTCCCATTAGGCGAATCGTGTCGAGATGATTCTGATCGCAAATCACAAATTAGGTTTGACCGTGGCCAACCTACTATTATTCGTTTTTCGGAGAGCAATTTCACTGGCAGAAGTCAAATAAAACCTCCGGCAGACCAAATTCATCAAAATCTGTTGCTCGTAAAGTCAAATGTGTCATAAACTGACATCGAGACTCCAATTTGAAGGAAACCGGTGGATACGATCAAAAGTGTGCTGTGTAGGAAGATTCTTGTCCGGGATACGGCTCACAGAAACTGCGACCCAACCTGTGACCATAATTTCTCTTCAGCCCGACAGTGGTTTCTGTAGAGTGGTTTGCGTGTGCGGGTGGACAGATCATCACCAAAAAGCAAGGGGTACAAAAATTCTTTCTCCAAACTCGCCTTTCTAGAACTACGGAGGTTGGACGCTGTGCACGAATCAGCCGACGCTCCCAAAATGGACCTCACCGTCACGCCATCGCGTAACCGAATGTCAAGATTTATGGCTGATTAATTGAAGCCGGCCCTGGGAGGCACGCATCGGGCAGCCGTTTAAATATCGTACAGTTTCGTCCTGGGTCAGCCCGATTTGGATGCGGACTGTCGAATTTTGTATTAATTATCGTCGCTTTTAACTAGATGAAGATCGCTTATATTTTTATGTGCATTTGGTGGTTTAGCCGAGGCACCATTAACATTTTAACGATCGTTTTCTTTTCGGGCTTATCGGTTGTCTGAGTAGTTTAAATTGCTTCAAAGGTCCCACAGACGCTCTCCGTCATACGGAAACGTTACGCCGTGTGTAAGATTAGTAAATTGATACACATAAACGGTGCGTGTGTGTGTGTTGCTTAGCTTTATCGCGCAAACACCAAAAGCTAATGAGCCGGAAGAAAATTTGCAAAGCTTCACCTCCCACATACGTACACATAAAAATAAAGATTGTCCGCTCAGATGCCAAATACAGGGATCCGGCGAGCGAGGGATCCGTAATGATTGCTAACTAGTTGGAATCGCAGGCTAACATAAATATCCCAAAGGCCCCAAAGGATTGGTTTTTGAACCTTAAGTTTACTTCTTTTGACATTGATTTAGCTGCTGTCAGTTGACGCCAGTTAGCCAAGACTCCACCTCCACTGCACTGCAATTTCACTGCGAGTAAACCAAGCGTTTCTCAAAAAACAGGCCAAAAACTCTCACTTGCCATGATAAATCATCTTGGCCACAAAATTGGCTTCGCTGTAACCCCCAGAGAGACCCTTCGCCGCGACTCGCTATCGCTATCTCGCTGTACGCTATCATTAGCCGAAGAGCACTGCGACCTCCGCGCAAGTTCAACGCCGGGGGGACCACCGATCCTGTCGATGGATCGTGGCACTAGCTCTAGCACTGACCGACCAACAAGAATGCTCGCGATCCTGTACAACCTAAGGTTACGGTAGGGAAAAGCCTCCAGGGAACTCCGGCTTCTTCGTCTACCGTCTGCGACAGTGCCGTTGGAGTCGCACGCGCTCTGCACCTAATAATATCGGTCACAGGGCCGCCCAGTAGAGAGCTGCTTGGGAACACTTGGCACGAGCATAGCATATGAGTGCAAACCGATTAGAGTCGTCCGACCTGTGCAAAATAAAAAATCATGAAAAGAGTCATATAAATAAACAAAAAGTATAAACAAACAATGCCAGCCAGCGACGAGCTGTTATTGTTTGCAATTTCCCGCGTCGGAGCTTTTGCATTCCCGCGTCGGTCGGTGGGGTGACTTTATTAAATATTTTAATCATACATTGTCCCGATGCACAATTGTTTACCTTTGCGCTGTACCACCCGCTCTGGCAGGCCGTAACTGCTAACTAGCGAGCCCTGGCAGGGGAAGCCAATTTGTGACTATGTTACAAATATGCTGTGGAGTGAAATGCCATTAGAAATGAATTCTTCGCGTATCTAGGGGGTAGGTAAGTGTGCGTGTGTGGGTGTATGTTTGAATGCTCTTCCACCCAGGTGCTCCAAGAATGCGTACAATGTTTCACCACACGAGCCACACTAATGTGAGCTTTGTTGTTGTGGTGGTTGCGCTATTTGTTCAGTGAAAGTGTTTCCCATCTCTTTCTGGTCGGCTGGCGGCAGTGGCTGTGGCTGTGGGAAGTATCATGTTTCATGCCAATGTTAAACTGCACTAGCTAGAACGCATGCAGACATTTGGGAAATGGAGCACCGGGTTGCGGTCGTAAGTGGAATACGAATTGAATTCAATTGGTAAACGCAAATTTGATCACGAACGTGTACCGCGCTAAGTAACTGTGCAGCGGTTGGTCAGTGAATTGTTTGGATTATCTAGTTTTCTTTATTGGATTGGTGCATGTTTTGGGTTACAAATCAAACAATTTTACGATTTCGAATGGTAGACATGGAACGGAGAAACCGTCCGTAAGCAGTAAGTTGTGTGCCCTTAATTCGCAAAGAATATTTATTCAGAGTTTAACTATATTTTTTGGGATTATGCTTGCACAAGCAATGGAATTCAATGTAATAATAATTTATTTTGGTGCGTTTGAATGAACCCTAACGTTTTATTTGTTATTGTTGTTAGCTACATTAAACAGTAAGACATTAAAACCTTGATGTCACATCGGTTTCGGTCTATTTAATTTCTTCTCCCCATGAACGCAACTCTTATCATTAGCACGATATCGATTACAAAGGTGACGGCGGTTTGTTTGTCCGCACTCAGAAAGATTAGCCTTGTGGAGTTAAAGGAATTGAAAAAAAAAACTTCCTATCGGTGTGGATTAAGAAGGCATTTTTAGTTTTTGTTGTACCATAAAAAAAACCTTCCTCTTACCATCGCAGCGGCATTTCAATCAAGCGGCTGAGAGTGCCGATGTGTGGCAGCGTAGATCGATTTTCGTCGTCTTTAATTTGTTCGTCGACGAAAGAGCGACTACGAAGCGAACACAGTCGGAACCTCGTCTTAGCCGGTTAGGTGTCACTTTATCCACATGGTACAGAGTGTCCGTGTGTGTGAGGGATTGCAGCTGGTAAGGTGATATTTTATTTCACCTTTCCACTTTACCTGGTTAGTAACTGCTTGAACGTACCGAACAACAACCTGCCGGTAAGAGTGAAGTACGCTTTTGGGCGGTAAATGGGGGGCAGGTTGTTGTGTTGGAATTCCTTTCCAAGTTCGTTTCCCTAACCCGATGCGAGTGGGCGCTCCTGGTTCAATTTTCTTCCGAACTAACCTTCCGCGAAATAAGACGAGTCGGTCCATCGGTGGTGAGTTCGGTGTACACGGTGTATACGGCGGCACCCGTACGCATACGCTCTGGAGCGTGGGGAAGGATGGTCAATGTCAAAATATTTCCTTGTCAAAGACTTACTGTCCCGTTTCGGGCCGGGGTGTCTAGCGTCTAATCCAATTTGACGGATCATGGGCAGGCGAACCCGTAAAGTGTCGCCCAGTTTGGTTTTGGTTGTTCTCGTTTTTTCACCGTTTCCTTATTGCAACACGCTTAGTTCCGGGTATGGTTTTGAAGTAGATTAAAAAAATGGAGGACGGAAAGATCGAACACTGGATAGTAAAAATGGTAAATCGTAATATTCTTCCGTAGAAAACACTTCTTTTTTTGGATGTAACTTAAGTCATCAATTGTAGAACCATGTATTACTTATTCGTTATAATCTTGTTTTGCAATCCGTCCGCCTTGCGATCTCCAATTCGAAATAGGAAACAATTTCTCACACCTCACTCAGCAAAACACACCAAATGGCAAATGAAGGGCTCCAAACCACGTGCCCCAAACACGAGGCTACCCTCGGAAACCTCGATCGAAGTTACGATTGTGTAATTTTCCTTCGTCGGTTCGAAAGGTGCATTACTGCATCACCGAGCCACGTGACAGTAAAAGGGGTTGCAACGAGGAACCGTGGCATTGTTCTAGCTGGTCTGTTCTCGAAAGGGAAGTGTTGCAACGTGACATTGCAGGTTGCTTGGAGCTTTTAACGGAGGCAACCGATTAAGTTCCAGCCATCGTGGCGTACTTTTGCAAGATTTGGTTACGATAAACATATTTACTATGTTTACTTTAGGTATTTTCGGTGCTGTAACCGGAATCGGCAAGAATCATTAATATGTGTGTTATCTGATCCTGATAAGAGCGTTATATCAAAACTCTCTTTAAATGAATAACGGACATATTTTGGTGGTCGCATTTCCATCCACACATCAAAGACGCGTATGCGTGCTATCATATCGCCATGCCGCAGCTTCCAAACATCAGCCGGTGCATGAGGCCGCCACTGGAAAACGGAACAGAATTTATCATCGCACCAGATGCGCCGTCAGTGATAACGATCCCGCTTTTGCACTTGCGCCACAACTCATTCCCCTGTCTAGCGGGTCACCTGCCATTTGCCTGTGCGATCCCAATCCCATCGGGTTTGTCTCGGGCATTTATCGCGCACAATCTTAACCTTCTTTTACGATCTGCGAACCCCTCCAAAGCTTCTAGCGCACGCCCTTGCACACACACACTTGGGGCACACGGTAAAGCATTTAACTCGCCTTTTTTCGTTGCTGATGTTGCCGCTGAACATTTCGCCCGGGCACGTCTGGTGAGGTCCTATTATTTATGGCAATATTAAACATGCATGACACACGCGGGTCTGAACGCCGGAGAGAGGAGTCTGTTGGCGAGGTGGCAAATCTGGAACATCTCTCACGGTGGTGGCGCGGTCGTTGGCGCTTAGGCCCACTTTTGTTGCGATCTGCCAGGGACGAGGGCCATGTTGGTACGGTGACGCTGTACACTAGCCACCTGGTGGCGATGGCGCAAAAAGATCAGCTACGTACGATGCGGACGTGCGAGCGCAAAGATTAAATGCTAATGATAACGTGCCACCGAGAGGCCTCCATTCGCGAGTAGCGAAAAGAGTGGTTCGTTTTCTAATGTGACAAGTGACCCGGAGAAGATTTGAAAAAGCGACCATATTGAAAAGCCTCATCAGCGTTGTTGATCAAGCGTAACGGTTACGTTACCTTTGTGGCACGCGGCTGTGGCACCGAGTGCGTTTCGTGTGCATTCTCAGTTGCGGGTGAAGATTGCAGAAGGTCATAAAGAATGCGCCGGTTTTTTTTTTGCGGACCGTGGTTGGCACAAACAAGAAGGATTCATTGCGGCAGGTAGAATTATGAGTGTTCAGTTGGAGTTTCCTTCTTTTTTGTTGTTGTGTGGTGTGCAGCGAACAAGCAAAGACTTGGAGATGGAAATGGACAGACACACGGCCGAGCCAGCGCCACACGGTCAGGTGGATGAACGCACCGGGACAGGATCGTATTGCAGACACGTTTCACCGCTGCAATCGGATCTGTGGGCCGGAATCGGGTTCGGCTCAAGGAGTCGGGAATAAGTCGGGCACTCGGTGCCGAGTGACACACACCGAGGAATGCAGCGTGCTGACACACGCAAAGTATACAATTTATACCCCATCAGTTCTCGTGCCCGTCCCTCGGGTTTCGGGTTCGTGGCGATGGTCGACTGAAGAATAAATTTAAAACGTGTCACAAACCTAGAGTTTATGTAAAAGCTAAGCTAAGCCGCTTGGTACCCCGTTGTTCCCGATTGCCTACGAAAAGTTTCCCTTGCTGCGCACCAATGTTTGCAACTATTTTTTTTATTACCCTAGCCTAGCATATGTCTTTCTTATGTGTGTTTGCTTTCAATTAGTTTATTAAGTTGGTTATTTGGCAATGACGATCCGCTTAAAATTCATACTATGCCTAACCCGTAAACACAGCACACGCTTACTCCGAACGGAATCAGCCGATATCAGCTTGTTTTGGGATTAGAAAATGATCCTTTATTGAATGTGCTGTCTGATTTACGCAATGGCGAGTTGTTTGCTCTCTGTCACTCTAATCCCTGTACGCAAAATCCGAATGGTGGGCAGTAAAGATACAGCGCGATAATTTATTTATCCTCTACCGGAGCTTAATCTTGTGGTGACATTTTATCACTTTTCTGGTTTTTTACCTTTGTTCATTTCATTAAACCCGCACCTTAAGCTTCAATCAAAGAACGCTAGAAGAATCTTTTCGACATGTTCTGCGTGGATATAAAGTATGACTAAACATTCTAGACCACACGACGCAAGTGGGACTCGCAACACACCATACACGCTGGTCTGTTGTGTGCTTTGTGCCCTCCGCAATAGACAAACTCGCGCTAGGCACGCCTGATTTTTGTGCGGCTGATTTAACGCATGGATTTTTCCAAGGTCAACCGGTGGCTAGTTTGGAGTATCTCTACACCCGTATCTCCTTGCATTCCTCTTCCCCGCTTACGGTGTTATGCTATGGAACGCTCACGAACTTCCAACGCTTCTCGCTGACCACGCTAGACAGCTCGTCGAGTCGGCCCAAAATCATATTTGATCAAATATTCCAACACCGAGCGCACCGAGTGTGTTCTGGGCAGTTGGTTAAAATCAGGGAGTGCCTCGGCAACGGCATAGAGCATATCTTTCTCCCAAATGGGAAGCATGCATCCCTTCATCTCCCCACCTCGTTGTGCGCTCGTGCCGGTAACACTGATCGCGATAACCACAAAAATCCCACTCCCAATGAAAAAAAAAACTCCTCCCTTGGTCTTGTGATATCAAATCCCACCAGATTTCGATGGGAATAAGATTAAGTTCAATTTGCATCGAAAATTATCTCTCCTCCGTGTGGTGGATTGGTCGGTGCGGATGCTAAAATTTCCGTATAGATGGTAATGGAAGACCAGCAACAACAGCGCTGCTGACGGTGGTTTCAAATCTTGCTGAACTGTCATTTATTTTAGCAGATTTGATTGGCGGGTGAATGATAATTTGATCGCACTGTTCTGCTGTCCTCGTCGTGCCCTGCGAGCCTGCTCGGCTCTGGTATCCCTTGCCTTCCCTTGTGGCTGTTGTATGATTCACTTGATTTGTAGAGGATCGCTGTTTCTTCCTCTTTGGCCGGTTGTGTGTGCTGATAGATTTTGTTGCGCTTGGATTTCTTTTTCGTTTATTATTTGAAATCGGTGGAGCTGATGGACAGATTTGTTTAACAAATAAACATCAATCGTTAGCGCTGTCTGCTGTCGCTTGCGGTGAAGACTCCGTTCACGGCTGGGACTGATTGACGATCAACTGCTGGCGGCTTCTCCTTGTGCTTATCTGAGCCACCGAACAACGTGCTATGCTGCAACAAAGTCGTTCTATCAGATGGAGGTCGTTTTATGTTTCATGCGACTCGACCATGGGGCTAAGGATGCGTCATTTGTAATTCAGAACAATGTATTTTTAGATATAAATGATACGAAATCTTGTTGTTTTGTAAAAAAGGTAAAAGAATGTGTATTAGTTATCAAATCAGAAGCTTTCAAGTACATCCAATTTGCCCACAATCCCTTATACCGCTTGCTCCTTTGCCTACAGTCGCCGCAGCAAAGTAGTTAGTTGAAGCATATTTCATAACTGGCGACGTCTTGTTTGCGAATGCTTCATTCAATCGCGCAAAAGCAACTCGACGTTTCCGTTCACTGCACAGATGAGTGTTTTCTAATCAATCTTTCTTCTGCGCCTTCTCTCCACTAGGTAAGCAATCGGGATGGAATGGAATTCCACTTCGCGTAATGAAGACATGCCCCACAGAGATCGAGCATGGATGCAGGAGGAAGCGCAAAGGCGCCGAACACCGCACGAACGAACCGGGCGTCAATCATCATCATCATCACCATCATCATCTGGTTCGAGCTATTCGGTCCGAATGAAGTTTTTGCAATGCAATCACCGATGCAAACGGTTGCATTGGGACGTACTATGTCCAAGGGTCGTCAGTGAGTTGCAACAATTTTTCAAACTTTGCCACCCTACAACCTGCAACCTGAATTTGTTTGCATTCACACGCACACACTGGTGCAGTGTTCTTGACATTTCCTTGACGACCCCGAACTCTCCAACGCACTCCTTTGGCTATGGGGGCACGTTTGCTAAAAAAGACATCATCCATTCGCTTTCTCAATCTTAATTTTTCCTGACTTCAGCAGAAAATGGGAACTGCTATGGGATTGGATAGGGACTGGATGGAAGGATGTTGCAGTGCCAGCAACCTAACGAAATCCCATGCTCTCCGGGGACGATTCTTGCGATGTTCTTGAACCGTTTGGACGGAAAAGCTCTGGAATGCTCGTTCGTTTCAGTGATCGATGTACAAGCTGCAATCTTGCGCTCCACGCTACGCGATTACCAGCCATGGAAGATCAAGACAAATTACTCTCGATTACGTTCCCGGTCTGATTTAGAGAGGTCTACAGCTCGAGCGAGCTTTAACCCTTAAAGATGCTTGTTTCAACAAGCTGTGTTGAACAAGCGTAAGATTTGTCACCCATTTCCCTTTTGGTAAGATCGATCCCGATCGCTCTAGCCTCTGGTGACAATTCTGCAAGTAAGTGCAAACAAACAAGAAACAGTGGTAAAAAGGTCATCCCGTAAATGGCAAAAAAAGCGGCACAACGGAAACGTTGCTGCGTTCTAGGTGCACAGTTGTAAGCAGAAAAAGAAACACTTAAAATTATGTTTTATTGCCGGCGAGCTGAAGCAAGAATTTATCACTTTGATTTATGTGCCCAACGGGGTCAGCCAACGCTTGCGTTCTTCTGATGGTTCTGCTGCAATTTGCCCAAGGTTGGGCGTAAAGAAGGGCACCCGAACGCAGCTTAATATCACTCGTCCTGCAATCCTTCTGTCAGATGAATTGCTAAGGATAGTGACCGTGATAGAGGTCGTTCGTACAGCTGCAACGGTCGCAAGTTCCTAGGATCTCCATCGTTCAAGCGATAGATCACGCCAACAGCACGGTGCAACATGCCTGAGTTGCTCACTGATTTCTATCCAACTGGCGGTGGGCCAGTACCACGTATCGCGTGCTGGTTCGATAACACGATCAAGCTCGCAACTCTCCAGCGCGCTGTGAGTCAACCTGCGAGCGTGTGATGCGGTGCAAAATTAATGATATCATCATCTTTAACAATATAATCATAACTCATTGCACTTAATCCCTGGACAACGGAGGTTCGTCTGCTGTCGGTTCTTCACCCTGTGTTATGCCTCTTTTGTCCACACATAGCTCTTTTGATCGCTTGTTGTGTGGACCAGGGAAACACATGTATTCGGTCTTGAATCCCACGCAGTATGTTTCGCCGAAATCGGATGACAAAGGGTGGCTTAAATGTGGCCGAAAATCCCCAGCAAGTGTGGGTGTTTTACTTGCGTCGGTAACCAAGCTGTAGAAGAGATGAAGCAACAAAAGGGATGAAAGGATTTTGCGTGATTGTTGTTTTGTCCGATGCAGCGGATTGCTTTTGCGTGTTCGATAAATTCCTTTCCGTAAAAGGGATTTTTTTTCTTTATTAATTTATGTTCATTTTTTGATGAGTTGCCGGAATGAGGCGCATTTTGGGGTTGCGATTTTTGAAATTCATTTTTATTATTAATCCTGACAAGACATGCGCCACAAAAACGCAAATAACGGGTGCGGAAATGCTGTTTCACTACATTGCGCTAAATTTTTCCCAACGGGGCTGGGTTCTGAATAAAACCCGTGACAAAAGAAATGGTACGAATACGCTTTTCAATCAAAAGCTGCACCTAAATGCAGCTTATACAGAGTGGAAAAGCAAAACGGTTTCCCAGTTTTACGCTTCCACGGTTTGCACTACTTTTTCTAATTACACGCCGTCGCCGTAGAAGAAAATATGGCTTGCGACACGTGAGGTGTGAACCGTTCTTCCTTTCTCGCTAGAAGAATTTGATGCATCTCAAACTTCCCGGAACGTAAAGCTAAGGGAAAAGAAAAAACGAAAAGCCATCATACCATCCCGCATCGTTGACACACTCACCAAAACCACAGTTAGATGATGTGTTTCGTGACGCTCGGTTTTGCTTCACACACCGGAACACGCTAATGGTCGTGTGTGGTTTGCACACGTGGTAAGCACAGGTTGGTTGTTTTGAGGTGACTTACCAGGCGAGGTACGAATTGTAATGGCAAATATAGCGCATCACATATTGTCATCAGCGTAGCGTCCCTTGCTACCCTCACACCAGTGTCAATCAGCGCATCTGCGTCACATTTTTCGAGCACTTTCCGCTCGTCATCTGATCGTGCATTGAAATCTTTCCATACAGTGTGTGGTAGCGGGCATTCGTGCATTCGGGTTAGCGTGCAGTTCGTAAGCGGAGCATACTCGTGAGGTGTTGATTAGACATGATTAGAAAGCACTCGTCATCAACCCAATCCACCCTCCCCGGTGATCACATTTGATGGGTGACTTCCTTGGATGGGCGCGCGTATGTGTGTGTGTTTGTGTGATGCCGCCGTGCGCGTCAAGAATCTCCATCCATGCACGATCGCGCGACAACCCATACGCCCGTACACTGCGTGTGGCACAGTTTGTCCGTCTCGCTGCGTGCAAAACAATTTTCGTGGTTGCTCCAGTTTTTCGCTTCCCCGGCATCGGTTTCACGGCTTCATATAAATATCATTTTGGGCTTTGGGGTACTACACGCCGGGCGAAACTACCGGTGCTGCTGATGTTGCTGCTACCGCTGGGTAAGATGCAAAGTGCCTCCAAAAAATCCCATTTGTGCCGCGGTACCATTCGCTCCCGAAAGTGCCCAGACGGTAATTGAATTTGCATTTTCCAGACGATCGAAAAAGGCTGAATCTGGGGAAAGTGATCGTGGACCGCGGCATGCCTGGCGGGGAGAAATCGTCCATCAGCCCGGTAAAGGATGATTGAATACGGAGCAAACGGGGAAGGGAAAAGTGTACCGAACAGTCCAAAATCGAAAAAGCCACTCCACGCTGAACCAATTTGTCAAACCGTGGCACATCATATACGCGGATGGCGTGATGGTTTTCATGAGATGGCGTTACAGTTTGTTTTTTTTTTTTGGGTTTGCTTCTCTCGGTTGGTCTTCTTTTTACTGACTACTGAAATCTAAACGGCTTTGTTTTCCTTTCTTTCTTTTCCGCTTTCATTTCCATACCACTTGCTTGAGCTGAGGGGGTAGGTAACCATTCTGCAGGAATGGTTGGTGATAGAAATGGAAGCATTTTCGGCATGCCGTTGCTGTCACTGCGCGTGCAGGATGGGGGGAATCAATTTAACGGGGTGGAGAATTTTCGGGTCACTTGGCTGGCAGTGTTTTCATACATTTGTATATTTGTGTACGATTTTCATAAAAAAATCAGTTAATGTTTGTCAAATGTGTTGTCTCATTTTACAAATTTGATTATTTTTATTATCTCGTTTAGTTTTTCAGGCTATTTTCCCCTTATAATAATAATTCAAATATTTAGTCTTGTTTTAAATGTTTGATTGGTTTTTCTCTGTGTTACTTTATACACGAAGGATTTTTACTAACTTTTTTATCATATCTTCATATCCTTCTACATGGCGCGGTGATGTCTACACACTCGCACAATCCACTCATTGTATGAGCATTGAAATGTCTTACACATACAAAACAAAACACGCGTGTAAAAAGCTTTCGCCCAACTCAAAGCAGTAGCACCATACGTTACCGAGCAATAGAAGCGTGTTGAACGAACAAAATAAAACAATAACATTCCCACCGGCTAGGCTAGATAAAAACACATTCAAAACACAAGAAAAGCGTGTCACCATTACAGTTTCTGACCGTCCCTATCCGGCCCCGTCGGCCTCGTCCCTCGGCTCTCGTCCGGCGTATGTGTGTGCATTTTTCGGTTTGCTTGCTGTGTTTTCCCTGGCGTTGGCGCATGTTGTTTTGTTTGTCGTGTACATTCGCGCAACATGCGCAAACCACACCGCGCAATATGTGTGTGCGTTGTTAGGTTAGTTTTGTTGGCCGCCATGTGTGGTGTAGCGCTGTGAATCGAGCAGCTAAACACACCGGTTTGCTGCCGGTAGTGCTTTGTAGTGTTTGCTGCCTGGGGAGAAAGTTTTGTGATAAACAAAAAAATAAAATGTGTGTGTGTGTATGTGTACATGCAGAGAATATTTAGTTTCTTGTCGCTTTTTGTTTATTGTCATCTTTATTTTCCATGGGACACATAAATGTTGCCACGTGGCGGCTGGACAAATGAGATGGGTTTTCAATTGGGAAGGCATACATGGTTATGGTTCGTTTTTAAATATCAACAGCATTTTTCATTGCTGTAGGGAATTGTTGAAGCTTTTAATGAATATTTAATTTCTTTGGGTATGATTTGCATTTAACGTGTTGAGTAAACTTCAACATTTTTACTGTACTATCCAGTATTTATCACGCAAAATAGATTAAATGCTGTGTTGAGAGAGAATTTTATTCATCAGATATGTTCAAAATCAATTATTCTACGTTTTATTGTATTCATTTTGTTTAACAACCCTTAAATTGTAGAAATAGAACAACACGATGTTAAAACAGCACTTTACAGAGTTTTAAAATGCTTTACGATTTTAAATCGTTCGTTAAACTCTGCAAATGCTTTTTCACGTATGATTGTTTTTAAATATCATAAAACTGATAAGATAAGATATTGTTTTGAGAATTGCACATTGTTTTTTCATTCCAAAGTTTCCCGTTCAATGTTTATTATTTGCTATTGTTGCTGCAATATAATTAGTTCGTGTCCGAGACATTCAACTTAAAGCAAATTAAATAAAAATCACTTAAACTATCCCACTGCCCTTCAACAACCTATTCCGTTCGTTTACTATTACAAATTGTTAAAATTTCTCGTCTGCAATTTGAATTCCTTGTGACCCTCGGATCCCGCGATGCTCAGCACGCGCCCTTGGCTGCCCTGGCGGAAGCAAAACAAAATAATAGACTTCAGCTGTTCGGTGAACTTGTGGACCTTCTCTATAGCTACACAATTTGGCCCCTGGTCGGTCCCTTTTGCCCGCCCCGGTCCTAATTGGCAATTCACACACCACCCTTCATACGCCACTACTTTAGGGCGCTCGACGGAAGTGGCGGAAATGGGCACTTTCGCCCATTCGAGCCGAATGCAATGGTTAATGTGCTAACGTGACGGCAAAAGGGCCCACCAAACATCATTGCGCAGGCCCAGCACGAGCACGGGACCGATTGAAAACTTTTCTCCTTAACGTGCGCGCGCATTCTATTGCCCTTCGAGGGCTTCACTGGGGGTGGGTTAGTTTTTTCGGTTTACCGGCCCTATCCAAGACATCGATTGCTACACCGAACACATGACGGTACGATAATGTCCGACCGCTACCGATTTGTGGTCGTGTTTTGGTGTGATTTTATTTTATAAAGCCCAAAGCATCGCGCTGCCATACCATTGCCTGTATCGCGTGTATTTTGTTAACCTTTCACCAGGGTGTCCAGGGGGTCCTGGTGCTTTCGCGTGCCAAAACCCCCGAACAGGCGCGCCGGCCGTGTCGAGGTGGCCAAAACGGTAGCCACACTCATATCATGTCCTGTCCACCAGGCTGCCTCTTAGCACGTCCGCCACGGAAGGAAAGAAAGAACATAAAATCACTCTCACTACTCGTGGCAGTTGGGGCGCGAGACCAGGAGCATAATTGGCTTTCTGGATGCTGACGGGGCGGAACCCATGGGAGAACGCGATCGCGGTCATTTGTTTGGAGTTCCTCCGCGTGCTAGGAATGTGAAATGAGCTGGCTAGCATTGGCAGCGTTGGAACGAACCACACGAAATCTAACCCCAGCCTGAATCCCGGCAGTTACGAATGGTCCGAACGGACGTAGATTGGCCGAGCGTCATCCGGTGAGACTAAAGATAGTGATCGTTATAATTTCGTTTTCACGTGCCCCTCGAGGGAAGCGCAAAGGGTGGAACCCGCTTCTCGCCTTGCCTGCGTCAGAAGGGGTTCATATCGTCGACTTTCTATCGCTATCAATCGTCACCGGCCGTCGATGGCAAATCGGCCCACCAGCTAGCTGCGGCTCGCACGGTGATGATTTTTATCTTCCCAACATTGGTCCAGCTTTCTACGGATTGGCTATTACGGACGGTGCTGTAAGTTGTAGCCTGCAGTTTGAATGGTGTTGTGCGACGGTCGGTTTCTGGCGGCGCGCACCGGATAAACAAATGGACAAATGACATGCGCTTCGTCGGAACGCGCGGGAGCCTTGTTTTTCGAATGGAAATGAGATTCTTGGATTCGGCTTTTGTTGTGGTTTTGTTTTCGTACTCTTTCACCGGTGTCGGGCAGACCACAATAAATGACGCTTACGCGCGACTGCACGTGAATGTTTATGGTTTGGGTGGCAATAGTACTTACGGCATCGTTTCCGGTCCTACCGTTTGTGACGTGTGGTTTGAGTTTCCTGTAATATGAAGCTCTAGCTGTGGATTGGTTTTGATGACGTTGCAGTAAAATTGTGTCTTGATTACTTTCATGTACTTTCATGTACTTTTTATATATGTATTATTATAAATTGTTGTTTGGTCAAAGATTACCTTTAATACCGTATATGCAGAAAATTTGGAGAGATTTCTGCTTCTCAAAACTGAAACATCATCACAAATGCTGCTCTGTGAATTACTATAGATCAGACATTCCAATATCTTATAAATGCTATGTTTTAGCTGAGTTATCGTAGATTTGGATGCCTTTTATCAATAGCTGATAGACACACCAACGATAATGCTAGGATCCATTTATGAGCAGTCTTATAAGATCATTGACCTGATATGTTTTATCTGATCCGTTCGATGCGTTCAAAAATGATAATTCAATACTGGTCTGTGGTCTCTGTCTTCAAATGTTTGCAGTTACCGAATACAGAGTGACTGATTGACCTGACTATCACACAGGTCGTATATCGTTAAGATGACTAATTCTTGATCCAAAGACCAGCGTGTGTCTATAAATAAATGATTAAAAAAACATAAATTTAAGCTTTCAAACTTCATAACTAATTAGAAACTAACGATTGCTATGAACATATCTTCTTCAACTCCTCAATAATTGATAGTGCGTTGCCCTACAGTTAGGATAGGTTTAAGCACAATTGTGAATTCACAATATTGATCACGCACTAAGTCAATGAATAAATGGAAGATTTTTTTTGCTTATTGAAATTTTTCCTAACTATCTTCGATTTGCCTGTTTTTTGCGTACTTTGCTCAACAAATAAAGCTTAGATCATTTATAATGCCGCCTTCCAAACCGAGCGACGCAAAATGTTTGCGTGCCGTTTGCAATAAATCTTCCGTTTGACTGCCACAAAATACACCAATTACACCGCAAACCCCCTGTGCGCTGGATGGACTGAATGGCCTTGGGGGTCCATTACTGTGCATTGTCAAACTATTCAGCCATTTGCAGGCGCAGCACTAACTGACCTTCCTGGGTGGGAGGAAAGTGTGTGTGTGTGTATATAGACAAAAAGCCACCCTTCTTAGCGCATTTTACGGAGCGTGCAGGTCCATGCGCAAGTGCACGAATCAATCACTCATACGGCACCGGCACCTAGTTTTCAGATGCACTCCAAACGGCCAAGTCCCAGAGCGCTGCTCGTGACCGTCTCGCCATTAGACGCGCACTGACGCCGTTTTCAATTTATCAAACCGTCCGACCGGATGACATATCAATTCTAGGCGATCTTCAGCTTCAGGCCAGCGCGAAGCCAGAGCGTTGAAGGCCGTTCCCACTTCCTTCTGCTGCTGCCGTCGAATCGAATTCGTGGGATGATGCGCACTGATGTGGTCGTCGCGAGGGTCAATCGGAATGTTTTGCGTACCGCTGGTCAAACGTTTGCGATCAATCATGGACGTATGCGAGCAGGTTCGTTTGTTTTTCGTTTCGCGATCGCCAAGTTTAAATGACAACGACCGGGCCGGGTAATGCTGCCGGCGACGAACATTGACCTTGGCTAATTGCTTTGCGCGCCGGATTGTGGCCGATGCGATCTTAAAGATCGAAGCAAACGATTGCGTTCGACCGAGACCGACGATCCAATCGGGCACCGATACAGTAACTTCGATCACTTTCACCCGTCATTCAACCCTTAAAACATTGGAAATACCATTCATACCGTGCCAGGCACGATGAGTAGTGTCATCCGGTGAAGGAAAGGCACAAAACTGCGCGGCACTCGAGTTTCTATAATCACAGACAGTGCGAACGGACCCGCAGAGCTTCCGCTGACCGTAGACCTTAATTGGCTGCCGAAAAGCGAAAAGCGTCGTGATTTCTCACACTGTACCCGTGTACCCGGGTTGGCAGCCGGATTGCCTTTTTGCTCTGCTCTGGGAATGCTGCCAAAATTAGGCGCCCAAAACATTGGTTTTTTGGCCGTTTTCGATGGATTTGCGATCACGCAATGGCGCGATCTTGGCGTGAGTGAATGATTTGCTGCCAATCAAACCCAACCCGCAAGAGACCCGGGAGATGATCGTTCTCGTGTAGCGTACGGTGAACTTCACTTTGGTTCTGCAACTCATTTCTTGAAGTCACGCAAAGCCAAACCGGCCAGACAAACGAACACCAAAAAAAAAAACAAAAAACACGGTCAAGAGCACACGAAACGTGCAGAAAAGCGAGAGTTTTTTTTTGTTGTACTTGACTGTTGAACTGGACGGACTATGCTTACTGTTGAGTGGTTGGTGAGGTACTGCAGCACGATTTTTTGGTGTTTTCGCATTCGCACCATTTGAAACTGGGGAGATTTTGAAGGTGAAACAGCACGCAATGGTTAAAGGTTCGTGTTTCATCGCTCGTTGAAGTTCTTTGTTAGGAGGTGAAATTTTTGCCGTTTTTTCCCCCAATCTTGTCCGCGCTAGGTCATTCACACGCGGCTTTGTCACATCTTTCGGAAGGTTTTGGTGCTTAAAATGGAGTTAATGTAAGGGTAGAACAGCACCAAAATGTTGTGATTCTATAGAATTAATTCTAAATACACCTCCAAAACATTACGTTTGTATCGGTTTCCTTGCGAAACCTTGATCTTTGCTTGTTGATCTAAACAACTTCTACCTCACCCCCATTACGCTATAGGTTCAATGTCAACGTTCTTCTGCCGAAGGCTATTTGCCAAATTTGTGCAACCTTCCTAGATCCTATCGACCCTTGGACACCCGAGGCCGCCGAACCAGACCCGAGATCAGTTCAAACAGATAAACCAATCAGATCACGCTCGCCCAATAATAAATTCTTCCAAACCCACCCACATCTCTTCCGCTGCCTTTCGCATCCCGCATCTTCCCCGGGGGCGACAATCGTTGTCGAACGAATTCTGCAACTTGGGCGAGTATCGGCGTAGTAGTCTAGCGGGTGCCCCGGCCGCTTTGATTTTTCTATCCCTCATCAACGCTCCCGCAGGCTTTCCGCGGGCGATCGTTTCGTTGATCGTTTGTGTCCATTTTAGGACAAAATTACCCCGGCACGGTTGATTTATTAGCATCGGCTGCTGATTTATGACGCCTTCGCAGACGCGCGGACGCGAACCTTTCGGGGTACCCTGGACGTTCTATTTCGGGGTCGGTTCTCTCGCGCCGCTGTCTATGCCAGTGCCGCCAAAACGGGGCAAAAGGCTTTGGAGTCCAAAACAAGAAGGCAGAAAAAAGGAGCTTTACAGATCGATTGTAGGTGGTGTTGCCCGGAGCAAAGCGGGTAGGTTTTTTAGTGGCTCTTGTTTGGCAGTCACGGTTCCATTTCAACGGGCCAATAAACAATTCTATGCTGCAATGACTTTCCGCCCGGTGGATAGATATGGTGTGTTTTCTTTCGAAGTTTTGCTTCCTGCCCTACTCACCCAGCAACCAACAAAAAAAATCGACAAAGTGCAGCTGATGGCGGCAATTTTATTCCCAGGGGCCATTTCTCGAGCAGGAGTGCGCCTCTGGGTGAAAGCCCGCTTTCGTCACGGAAACCAAGGAAAAATCGAAACATTCCAAACCGCGTGGTCGCGTGGTCAACGTGGCGGTCGCACGGGGTTGGCGGTTTCGAGCAAATCGGCCGAGGGAAAGTGTTGAAAATTTATTAAAACCAATTGATTTATGGACGGTCGTAGCGCAGAAAAAAAAGGTGGCAATCGTGTCCATTGTTGAAGCTCGTTACGAACGATCCGTTTCATTTTGTCATCGATTGCCAACGATCCCGGGGGCGGGGGTGCGGGTGTATCTCGAATCGAAGTCTTATTAGATTATCGATTTGTTAATGCCAATTTGGTCGCTTTTTTATGGGCACCCATTTTAATGTGTTTTTGCTCTCCACCAAAGCAAACAGTTTACCTATAATTCTCCTTTCGTTCGTTTCGTTTCAGGTGAGTTCCCTAATTAATAAGGTTCTAACGAGCGTCGCTGGCTAGAAACGTGCGTGAGTAACCAACCTGCTGGCTTCGTCTAGCGGGGCAGTAAAGATGCCCGAAGAAAACAAGGGTTTACACATTTAATTGATGGGTTTGAATTTATTCTCTTCCCGCAAGCAAAGTTCTTGAACTTTTCGGCAATTCCCACCACCCTGGGGATCACGATCACGGGACCGCAAAACACGCAAAATGCTGTCCGCTGGCTAGTTGGCCAATTGATTGGCTCGACAGAGCCGCCGATCGATCGGTGGGGCGGCTTTTGGGTGGACGTTCGATCTAATTTGAATAAATAACCAATTCCACGCGTTCGTTGGCCGGTGCGTCGAACGAAAGCCCGCGGTTCGTAAATAGAAGCGCCAATATTTACGATGCCCAGCCCCACAGCATTGGAAACGAAACTAACGCACGATCGATTTCCCTTCGGTACCGGGCATTGTGTGATTAGCTATAAATTAAGCGAACATTTGTTAAGATTATCACGTGTTTTGTCAACTCGTTTCAACGGAGCGGTGCGAAAGGGTACTCTCAAATCAGGGCTCCCTTCGCCCGGTGTCTTCTACTGCCTAATCTGCTCGACATATGCTCCCTGCGGTTTAGCCACCGAAGTGACAAGTTCGATGTACGGGCAGGTGAAAATGATGATTTGTTTCTAGCTTCTTCTTGCCCTGGCAAGCACTATGATCCTCCCATGGTGACCAGAACTATCATCTAGCCAGTCATTGTGTGCAATTTATGAGATCCGGTTAGAAAATGGACACTCGCGACGCTCGGCAGGAGACACTGGACCTGCGTTAAAAGCCATCGATAGTTCTTTTCTCGATGGGCATTTTTGTTGTAGTGTTCGTTGGCGGCGGGAGTTTTTCATATTTTATTGGCAAAGCGGTTTCCCAGTATCCCATTTCAACCAGGTGGTGTGTGTCTCCTCGGTCGAGACTGACGGACTCGTGGGAGCAAACGTTCACTTCTAACGGTTGTTTAACGTCGAACTCTTTAGCGATCTTTGATAGTGAGTAAAAGGCTGATTCAGTTTGATGTTTAAACAAGAATTTCGATTAATTTTAGGGAAAAAGTTATTAATTTTTCCATTTTTGTTCTTCAATTGAATTCAATTTTTGTATAGTTGCAGATGAACATACATATATGTAGTAGAGATGTGTTTTCAGAGACATCCTGGTCATGGCACCAATTTTGATGTCCGTGCGATCATTTATCTAGTAAACCAATTTTACTTTGATTAACCGAGCTTAAGTCTTGTTTCTTTTAATTTCTTGTACTAAAATTTATTACCACTCAGATTTCCATTCCCATGATCGACAGTTGTGCACGGACATACACACACATACACTTTTTTTAATACCAGTCGCACCAAACACTCTTAAAGGCCAAATCGCAAGAGCAAGAGATTTACATTTTCCGTTCCTTCCCTTAAAATGCTTGAAGCAATTTTTGTTTATTTAGGTTTATGATGATTGAAAGTGAAACCTGCCGCCCGGTGAGCCCGCTTGCTCGGTACTGTGTACCACGCCAGCGCGCACACCAACCCCCATCATAAGCTAACACTTGTGCTATGCGCCCTGCAAAGACCCATGCCCGGACGCGCTTCTAAGCCGGTACACGAGTTCCATTTCATTTAGCTCCACTGCACCGGAAGAAAATGAACGAGACAAAGAGACCGACGGAGAGATAGAGAGAAAGAAAAAGAAAATAAAGACCAATAAAGCGCACCGCGCTAGTACGGCGGCCAGCAGCCAGAGCAGTGTTTGAAAAAAAAACTTTGGATCTAGAGGGTGCCGGCAATTGGGAAATAGAGAACCGGGAAAAAAGGACGCAAATTGCGACGCGCATACTTTTGATTTCTTGCCGCTGGGTAATCGCGCTTTCGCCTTCATCTTTTGTTATTTTTTTTGCTTTCGCCACGAGGTGGTTTGTGTGTGTGTGTGTGTGTGTTTTTACTTTTAATGGCTTGGCCATTTTGGAGCCCACGGGATCGTACGCAGGTTCATAAAGTTTGCTTAGCGGTAGGTTGCCACCACGGCACGCCACATAAATGGAAGGAAAGGAGAAGGTTTGCCCTTGCGGAAAGGGTGCGCGATCAAGTTCAATGAACTCTTCAAGTGTGTGTGTGTGTGTGAGGGCGCGTTAAGGGATAGGTGAAATCTTTATCTACAATGTATATGGCCTACGGGGATGTAAGGCGACGGTGCGCTTGACGCTATCGCTTCCCACGACAAGATTAGAGAGAAATCATTTAAAGATATGCCTTGCGAGTGTATACAGGAAACGTTCTATCCAATTAGGCAAACCGCTCGAAGTGGTTTCTAATAAAGTGAGTCATTTCCAATAGCTTTAATCCTGTTAGTTAAAACCCCTCATCGGCTTCACGGTGCACTTCAAGCGCAAAAGTTTGAGTTGGAGTGAAATAAAATCTCCGCTCATTGCTTCATTTGTTTCACATTTTATGTCATCTCGTATCGCGCACCCTCCCCCAACCCCACAAACTATGCTCTAACGCTGCTCTAATCCCTCTATGTGAAAGGAAAACAAAATACAAGGAAACAACGTCGTCATCATCCAACGCATGTCACTTCCCGATCAGGGAAAGTAAAATCAGCGCGTAGGTGTTTTTTTTTGTCGATTCATCGGCAGAAGACGTCTTCGAGCCGAGGGTATAGTTTAATGGCTGCGGAATTATATCAACCTCCACCTGGGGGTTGATACTTATCGATTGGAAATGGTGTTTTCTCCCGATCGCTTCACTTCCCTTGGCTTTCAGGCGGCAGCATCGTTAAACTCATACACCGAACCGTTCCCGCAGGAGTGTGTTTCCAACGGGGAGAGTGCACTCCTTCAAGCGAAGGTGGCTTACGGTGTTGTCTCCACCAACGCAACGTGTCTCACCTTCCAGGCAGCCACACGTAAACGTCGGTTATGATTATTTGATTGAAGCTTTCACTCTCAAAATTCCCTACAATGTTACGCCATCGCGAACGCCGCCGGGTGACGATGTTTACCTTTTCGGTGTTTGGTTTTGTTTGTTTCCAACTTTTCCTTTTCGCCTTCCCGTGTACCGAGTCGCAAGAGGTCCTGTCGTTTGGAAATGACAGACAGACACAGAAAGGGAAGCCAGTGGCATAAGTACACCGGTACGAGTTGCATAGTGCAGTGGTGTACTTCGGCTATCTTTGCTCGGCGATTGCTGATCGATCGATGCCTCCGGTGTAGCTAACGAGGGAAAAGTTTTACTTCCCTTCCCATATGTACATGGCAAACTTCGGAAAAACGGCGTCTCGAGGCGAACGTCACCTCCGGGGCTAGCGATGCCACACTAGCTTAACTGATGGTGTGGGATGATTGTCATATCGTTAGTGTCAGGCGGTTTGATGAGCGAAGGGAAATTTCAAATGTCGATTGTGTTGCATCGTAAAAAAACGGTACATAAACACACACATGGGCATGGATTTCCGTTGATGCTGTTTGTCTGTTGTTTTGCGCACTGTTAAATGCATGGTGTGCCCGAAGGTGTGATGGGGTCGCCGTTATTGTTGCCATAAACGTTTGTTAATGGGTGCTGGTTTTGTCCATTCGGATCGCAATAGAAAATGGAAGGGCTTTTGGTGTTGTGTAGTATGGCGTTTTTCCCACAATTTCCATTTATTTACGGAAGCTTTTCCTGGTAGTGTGCATATATGTAGCGCTGCTGGACAAAGAAAGTATCGTTTGATGACAATTAATATGAATTTGAAAGGCGTTTAAGTGTATGTAGAGAAAGTTCATTTGGCTTTTTGTTTGAGCGTTATCTCTTTCATTGAATTATATCGTTAAAGTTCGCTTTAATCCCCAATCATTGTATTTTTTTTCCAAGGGTTTTTAATTCCAAGGGTATTTTCATAGATGCTTCAAAAAGGTTAGGTCATTAGATTAGATCTTGTAGGTGGGTCAGCAATGAAGTCAGCAGATGTTTAAAAATTACAACTTCTACTTCCTCGGGGTTTAACGAACTTCAGGATGTTGATGGCTGTATAATGGTGTAGTTCGTTTATTTACGTAGCCAGATTCTCAGTCTTTCACATCCCAGAAGACGAAACGGTAGGGATGTGATTCAATTCCTATCTTACCTTCTATAACTACCTTTTAAATATACTAAGTTTATCACATCTTGGTATGCATTCAACACGATGATCTAACTTTTTATCAAAGTCAATTATAAGAAATACCTGGATAAATTTATATCACGATTACCGAACATTATATTAACAGGGGTGTTTGTGAATCAGTAACCTTATTTTAGTTTCACTGCAGTTTGACTGCTTGAATGTTTCCCAGATACTGGATAAAATGTTCAGTATTCTTTCTGAAATCATCATAGATTCTAAAATTAAAAATAGATTCGATTAAAGCATTCCATAATTCTAATAAAACATACTAAAACACATGGAGGTTACAGGATATTCGCCCTTCAGACCTAAAAGTTGTCTCTGAAACCTAACTGAAGGCTGCATATTCCAAAGATATACATTATGGAGTAGATTAAAAATTTTGGAAATCTCAAAAAGTTCAAAGAAATCCTTAACATATTTGAAATCAGTCAAATCAAAGCACATGTTGCATCATGGACTTCACCATCATATCTGAAACCTCTGACATTACTTAGCTGAAAATCGGGACACAGACTATCGATCATCGATATTTCTGGGTCAAAACCTGTACCACCCGTACAATAGCTCATCTAGTAATGGTCCCCACTAGTTAGACCACCTCAACCCCAGATGGCGATGAGCATCGAAAGATCGTTTAACATTTTCCCTCAGCCTATTCTCATTAGCCTCGGAACTCCCGGGTACGTGGAGTCCGCCTGGGAAAAAGCAAGATCCCCGGCACAGTAAACCTCGGCCGGGAAACAGAATTTATGGATCATCTTCCCCCGGGGCCATAACTTTGCCGCAAGTACCAATTGTACTATCGCTAGATTTACTGGGCAGCACCCGGAGTTTTGCTGCGATCGATCGATCCTTTTCCGCGTGTCTTGCACACGGTTTCGCAGCAATCGATCCGATGGATGGTTTCGATGGAGATGATTTCCGCGTTCGTCACCGATTTCTTCAATTCCCGAAGAGGGCGAGAGAGAGAGAGAGAGAGAGAGAGCGGGAGAGCTTCATTGTGTCCTATATGATCCTCATCCGGTGGTTTGATCCAAATCGCACTAACCTAAAACCATCCAGCACGTACCGCTCGGAGGATCAGCTGTTTAAGGTTGTTATTTAAACTTACCTACCGCCACATTCGGAACGAGCCTCTAAACAAGCTGCCGGGTGGAATTTATTATTATTATCGCATGTTTATGCGCAGCGCCCCGTTAGCTCATACGCGCGTTGGGGGTTGAAGTAGTGCTTTTTTTGTTTGTTACCGGGAAAATAGAAGTACACCGGTCGCAAAGCTTTGGTCGTGCATTGGGAATGTAGCGGAAGGGATCTAAGACACTGCGGACAGACATCAGGCTGAACGATTTCTTTCGGTGCATTGGATGGTTGCACTCCATCTGGGATCGGTGTCTGGTTCGTGGCTATGGCTATGAGTCATGCTATGAATCTGGGCATCGGGGAGGTGTTTGCTCTTTAGAAAGGCATTATGCTGCCGGTCTGGGTGAAGGTTGCTTTATGTTGACGTGTGTGGAGCATAAGCTACTGAAGGTACTTTATTTTTATTGGTGCAGTTGAGTGTTCTTTTGAGGGCTTGTTTGAAACTGTTTGATATGGCTTGTAGTTTTGCACATAAAAGCATTCCATCGCATCAGAGTTTGTAGGCCAGCAGGGAAAATAAAAAAATATCGCGATCAGTTTAAACATCTCGCAGCATTTACGTTACAAACACCTGCTTTGAACGGGTGTTGCGGTTTTGGTGTAATCAGCACAATACAACTATTGCAGAACAGAACTGCATCATAACGGAATCGTTCCCATCCTCATTTCCAGATTGAACGCCACCGGTGATTGAGGGCGTGAAAATCAATTTACGCTCGATGGCTCAATGGCTTGTTTTGTCTTGCAATTGCACATTTGCAGGCCACAATCATACACACCCCCTCAAGAGCCCTATGCATCTCACACAATCACCGAAGCAGGTGAAGATCGACGATGCGCCAGTGCAGATCCAAACAAAAAACCATCTACAGCACTTTCAATGCACCATCATCATCATCTCAGCAGTTCGGTTGAGAAATTAGTGCAGCAAGGTGTGTGAGGCATTGAATTCAAACATGAATGCAAACTGCATCACGATCCATCTAACCTTGCCCGCGAGCTCGAGTTCGTTGTACACACCGAACGCTGTCTGGTAGAAATTGCATAAATTTCTCATCGACACATTGACGAAAAACCTTCCACCTCTTTTTTGTTGCCTTCCATTTGCTCGAAGAATGTGTTTCGATTTGCAAGTCGTTTTTTTTTGTTTTCGAATGAGTTTCGTTACTGCACACCTCTAATATCTCGAGCGCGTTGATAATGATGCAGCGGAGGATGCAGAAGGGTGCAATTGCAACGTGCGATCCGCTACGGCTAACGGATTTACGCACATTGTGAAGTCGTCGCTGTGGCTGGGTGGCTTTGTACGACTAATTACAGTGGTTGATGTACTCGGCAAGGTGTGCAATATACACAAGTGTGTGTTACGGATCTAGGTAGGTGTGTTTTTTTTTTTCATTCGTTCCATGCATGCGTTAACGCCTCCTGTTCTGTTTTTTTTTTCTATCTAACTTACTTTTCTTAACTGACGATGCTACTGGTGAGTGGTGGAGTTGGTCGTGCAGTTACCAATTTGCAAGCTCCCCGGCGAATGAAATGCCGTTTCGTGGTGCGTGGAGCCGGCCTATGCGTTAGAAATTACTGCCATGATGCTGCAGCAGCTATCGTTCGGCCTGGCACACGCATGTAAAGTAGTTCACACAATCATCACGACTAATTGTGGCAATGCCAGGCGGTAATTATCTGCTGCCTTCTACGGTACAGTGAAGTGGTTTAATTTTCACTCGCACCAGTAGTAGTAGTCATGTAGGGAGGATGAGCGGAGAGTTGATTTCGCCACATGCTTAGGGAAGAAGGAGAAGGAGCAGGAGGTATTTGTGATGCGCAAATTTCACTCACGTGCAGCGCGATTTGATGCTTTCAGTTCGATTTATGAAAGTGCATTGAAATGTGGTGGTATGAAATTAACGTCCAATTATTAATAAATGAAAATTATAGCTTTGCACCATATTTTAATTAAATTTGCAAAAACATCATGAGTTACACAGAATCATTACATGAAGTAACGATGAGTTGGATCAACATAAAATGTATGTTGTTTTTCATTTTGAAACACGAAAATAGAATCGAGCTGCTAGAGAGATTACTTGAGTTTGTTCATTGGTCTACCCTGCGTACGAAGATACGATACCAAGTTCCGTTTTTTGAAAGTCCTTGGCAGCCAGCACGTAGGAGTGTCTGATGGCTTACTTCTTCTATGGGTTTACAACCTGGCAAGGTCTTGGCTACTTAAGTGCTTAAGTAAAAAAACTTAATTATTATTGATATCTGAATCCTTATTTGTCAAACTTTTACGACACCCAGCAGATATTGTAATGATAATAATTGACAGCAAGAATTCACGCATAAACGACGATTTTGTGAAGATTGTCTTTGGCAGGATATGATGATAAAAAATACAAATAGGAGTGATAGTCCGAAAGACGGGTAGATCAGTTAATTGAAAAGACTTGAAGTGAAGAAAGAACTTTGGTTTTGGTGTTTCGTAATGCTGTAAAACTATACTTCTATCTTTATGTTTTGTAACAGACATTTCATTCTGGCTTATTGGACAAATGGACCAAGATTTTTATTAAAGGTTAAATCTGTCATTCTCTTTTATGCCTTTGTCTGTCACTTTTGGCTTTCATAATTTAAATTATAATTATAATTTAAGTTCAATTCTACGACGAGACATCCGTGTGGAGTTTGATACTATTATAGCTACTAGTTACCGCTACCAATATTTGACTGAATTGCTGATTAAGTACACTCAAGTTATTATAACCTTCAGTTTATGATTCGTGGAAATTAATAATTCAATTTATTCTACCATTGGACAGAATTTTTCTTCATAAAACAACTCGAAAAACTGTAAAAAATTTCAATAATATAGTTCACAATATTGCAGTATTTTTCTTTGAAACTGCTCAAAACATGCTCAGTACTCAGTAATTTTCTGGTAACATTGTTTCAAATCAGCGGTGGATTAACACGATCGTACAACAATCTGGAGCTGCTTCGAGTAAATGTAAGCCAATGCTCACAATCTGACGGGCAGCCGGTAGCACTCGGTGGCGTCCCACAAGTCGACAAATCGCCCATCAACCCCCGTCGAATTCAGCAGCGTCTGCTACAAAGTATCGCAAATTAATCTCATTACCGTAGTGAAATCATTTCACTCTCGCACACGCTAATCGTGCACCCGCCATCGCAACCGATCGTATCCAACGCTCATATGAGTCGCAAGAACGTGTGGCAACGGGGTGATGAGGGGTGGGTGACACTCCTCCACCTGGATGGCTCCCTTCCACATACATCTTATACATCCGAGACGAATTGCACTGATTGCAATTCTCATTAACGGAATTGCTTTATTTCTAATTTCTCAAACCGGCGACATCCTCGCCGCCCCATCGAACACAGATTTGCCATCAGCCGACAGCCGAAAGGGAAATTGTTTGACTGTACGGAAGCTTACAAGCAGCAAGCGGATGAGTGAAACGGGGAGTTATAAAGGGATCGTACACAGAAAGGACAGTGAAGGGCAACCGAGCACCGACGCTCTGCACGACGAAACCGTGATAGAACTGACCCAATAATTATATTACATTAAACTTTCTCTCTCGCCGTGCGCTTCGGCAAGATGATGAAAACGAAAACGAGCCCCATGCGAAGGGTACGGCACTACGGATAGGGTAGCCCGACGATCGGGCGCGGATTGCGGATAGGATGAGCTTCAGCGCACCGAGCCAGGTGGTCCCGATGGGTGCGATGGAGCGTTACGCGGGTTGGAGAGAGGATGGGAGTGGGATTAGTGCAGGACCGGTGCATAGAAAATTGAAAATGCACATGCCACTGGCGGATGCATGGGAAAAGGTGAATGCAAACAAACCTCCACCCCCTGGTTGCTGTCTGCCCTCTCACGTCCCCGTCACGCGAATCCTTAAAGTGATGCATTTGCACATGTGCATGCGACAAACTTTTTCCTCTTGCCGTTCGCTGCTTACGCCACACTGCCCCACAGGCAATTCGTGTGTGTGTGTGTTTGGATTCGATCGCGAACGTTGGCTAATGGAAGGATCACCACGGTGCAGCACGGTGACAAGGCTCGCATGCATGCAACACCACATTTGGCGCAAGCCGTGCAAGAGATGGAAAGTAGTAGGAAGCTAGCACCGAACCGTTCACCCCGTGCAGCGCTCCTGAAGCTCCACGATCCGGCGCAAATCTGTATCTGCGAAAACCTTTTCCCTCCGTACCCGAGGACCCAACGGAAGAAAGAAGCAATAGATCGCACACGAGCGATCGCAGTGCCGCACCGTACCATCGCTTCTGCCGCAGTGCAGGTTCCCCGGTGGTTGCACCATGTTTGAATGTTTAATTTGCAACAATAATAGATTCTCATGATGCCCATGCGCAAACTTCATCCCGGTTTGCCCTTTTCCCCCTTGTCCTGTGCGCTTGTGTCCGCCTGGGGTCTTATCGTAACCCATCCCGAACGGAAAGCGAAACCGAACGGAGAAGTTTGTGTCAGACATGCCATGCCGGATTGCCTTGCACAAGCTCATGCCGGAGGTTCGTCGTCGGGTTCGTCTTGCCACCTGACCAAGCAGCAGTAGAAGAGTCAACTCCGGCAACGGTGGTTTTGACGTTGCTGTAGCGCAAGGAAAATGAAGGAAGACCACAACGTGACTCGTAAGCCGCGAATGTGACACTTGCGATGGGTCTAAAGCTCCCGATCCACTCCGCGTTTGTTTTGCAGTTTTATTTTGTTTTGTGTTGGGTGACTGTTTTGTTTTTGCTCAAACTTTCCTGTCCCTGCAAGCCATAGATGGTCTTTTGCAGAATCCAAGCGTCTCGTGCCCGCGGCAAATAATGTCAACCGAACATTTTTGCTGTCGTCTTCCCTGCCTTCAGCGCGGTAACGTTTATTTTCACCAGTTTTGATTAACACATACGATACGCGAGTGGTGAATGGGTAGGGAGGGTGACGGGGTTTTTTTTCCAGCGGCCATTTCCTACCGCTGGTGGTGGTGACTGTGGGAAAAGTCTACCCACTGAGTAGGTTGTACCGAGGAAAGTTCTTGGACGAAAGAGAAAGCTTCCTAATGTAGGATGCAAAACCGCATGATAAGTGCCTGCAGACGTCACACGATGGCCTTTTGTTAAATGTTGAACCTATCAAGCGCTTCGGAAGAGACAGATGTCACAGTGAGGAGATAGGGACTATGTATAAAAAAGCAGCGAAAAATGCTATGTTTTATTATCCATGCGAAAAGCGCATGGGAACCTAGGTAACATAGAAAATGCAAACAAGAGTTTTCAATTTCTGTTGTTTAATACACTAATTTTACTAAGAAATACACTATCAAATATTGCATGTATCAGCATCGTAGTTTTGATGTCGTTCTAATCTACATTGCCATTCTGTCAAATATCAACCCTGTTTGTGGACTGTGATATCTTAAGTGAGAAAATTATATTTTGTATCCGATTTTCTTATTATTATTACTATTATTTATTGTTTTGTTCAATGGACATGTACGTCTAGTTTTACCTTCATAATACATTTACATGTTACATTTTTATTTATTATTTATTAAACTAAGCCTAAGTAATATGTTATTTTTGATTGTGGCGGTACTGATATTAAAGTCGTGAAAGTGTCTGAATTCGTTGAATCGTCTGCACATCGCTGTCAGTGGGGCATTACTGGCATAGGCTTTATTCATAAGAGGTGTTCTTAAGGCCTCTCTTACTCTAAGCGTCCGTTCAAGTGCATAAATATGTATTCTCTCTAATAAATATGGTGCGTCAATTTCGTGAGATAGAATCTTAGCTATAAATAGTGCTTGAGCTACGTGTCGTCTGTGAGAAAGAGGTTGTAAACCTAAAAGAGAGCAGCGGTCAAGATAGCTTACATGACTAGTAGGACGAATCCACGATACATTAAGAAGTGCTAGTCTAGTAAACCTACGCTGAATCAACTCCAGTCTATTAATCCAAACTGCTGAATGGGGTGTCCAAGTTACGGAGTTAAATTCAAGGGTTGAGCGAACTAGCGAGGCATAGATTGCTTTAAGGCACTTTGGGTCGTTGAATTCTCTCGCATTTCTTGTTACAAATCCTAACATTCGATTTGCCTTGTCTATCACAGCTTTATAGTGGTCAGAAAGTGTTATTTTACAGTCAAGAATTAAAAAAAAAAATCAAAATTTAAAAGACAAACAAACTATGATCCACAAATTTTAGACTAGTTTAATAGTTATACGAACATTTCAGTCGTCAAACCAGAAAACACAATGTTGATCCCGGCCGATATTATCCTGGATCCCAGTAATATGCACATTTAGTTACGTGTAAAGATCCTAGTTGTAAAATGATTACAGTACAAACTGATGATTAACAGCCAAGATGGTATCAAACGGAACAGGCTTAGTATAAAAAGCTGTATAAGTAGCATTATAATATTTACAGTATCATATATTATTTATCGTTATAAATGTAAATCAAATATTGCATTAAACTTGGATCATATTGTACAATATGAAATAGTATCCATTTTTTTAACAGATTTTGCTCTCAATATCATTTAGCATACCTTGGGGATAAACGCCGTGTAATGGTTAGTATTTAGTGAGTTTCTCCAGAAAAATCAATTTAGGTAAATAATGAATTACATATATCTGCTATCAATGAATAAAGAAAGTTATTTGTTTGTCAATATATCTTCGTACGCTTCACTAACTGACAAGCTTTAAATATGTTGTCCATCTTAAGACGTATGGACATATTCAATGTAAACTTTACTTCCAGTACATCCCGCAAAAAAACACATGAAACTTTAATTTAAAACAAAGGATAAGATCACTCACAAAATTACATCCTGACACGATAGTCTCATCAATCATACGTACCACATTCTCAAACTGACGCTTTTCTGACAGATTCTCGAATAACATCTGTTCGACGAGAGAAAAAGTTAATTTTGTTGTTAAAACTTTCCAATCGAATAGGGCGATCTGCTGGCAATACACATTTTTCTCACGGATAAATTTTTGCCGTACAAACAAAACGTATCCTTAAAAATGAAGAATATCACAATGCATACTTTTTTTCAAATTGAGCGTATCTCCCCGTACAAACTCACGTGATCATGTACACGCCGTAAAAGAAACATCAGACGCGTCATATTGCCAGCCTGTCAGATTATCGCTGCCTGATAGTTAATCTTCCTCAAACGCAAACTATGACGCCCGCGACTCAACAGCAATGAAATAAAAGAACAGAACCTGCTCGCCACCCGCTTACCATTCGGCTGCACAATACCATTATGCGCCAACTTCTGCAGTAAACGCTATAGATGGTATCGGTTTCAGCGCATTGATCACATCGCGGCCCCGGTTTGCCCGGTATTGGTAGTACGGCAGTAGTGATTAAGGTAAACACCAACCCGGCAAGGAGCAGCATCTCTGCCCATCTGCATGCCAAAGGAATCATCAGTGCCGGTGCCGGCGGTTAGGTGAGGCGTGCCGTAACAGAAAATCCCATTATTCTGACCATTTCGATCTTGCACACGTGGCCGCACGGCAACGAGCGGGTGGATTTGTGCAATGTACAACAAATTACGCCCGATTGGATCCGTGTGCTTACCCTGCTCTCCTTGTGTGTGTGTGTGTGTGTCTTTATTTGTGCCCAGCCTACTGCATTATGGGGCAGTGCAATCAGTGCAGCGAAACATTGTCCGCTCAGTCTCGTCCCATCCATCTTGGCAGTGGTGATTGAGGAATGGATTTCGATCAAACCAAGCCCGGAGGACGCTACCATCCATTCTAGCTTGCTTCGGGCGAAACAAAAACTCGATCCTGATGATAAAGCCAGCGCTCTACGTACGTGTATTTAGTGCCGGAACAATCTGGAAGCCATCTTTCCTACTGCTGCCACTCTCGAGACACCAAATACGACTGCTGTACCGCTCGGAAAGGGAAACCACGCGTCGCTTTATGCAAAACGGCGGTCCAAAGTTGGACATCCAACTGTACCGAAGTTGCTCCAGCTACAAAACTTCCAGCAAAACGGTTACAATGTTGTGCCGAGCACATATTATGGACTTTATGGGACCGCGGACCATTTGTTTTGTGTGTTGCGGGCGACAGCTTCTTCTGCAGCCGGGGTACAGTCAGCGGGCCAAGATTTAACTCTGGTTTGCATTTCGATATGGTTGGACACGTTCTACCACGGTGTGAGGATGCGTAGATTTATGCAAGCGAACACATCCGCGATCCTCTCGATCACAATGGATGGAGAAACCTGAACGGCACTAACGTATGGGAAGCAAATTTCCATCACAAGGCACCGTTTATCTGTCCTGCTGATTACTTCATTCGTACCATTCGGTGCGGTGGATTGGTTTAGCATTCTTTTCTTGGCATCGTCCACATGGTTCACGCGCAGTTGATAATATATGTTTTAACTTCAACGATTTGTAGCATCGGCACTGGAGTATCTATTGTAAATGTCGCTTGCAGGAGTTTCCTTTCAGTGCTAATTTCAAACGCGACGACATTCCGATATTCCGGGGACCATTTTTCATGCTGCTACTTATTGAGATGCTAATGAAGCGTGATCTGTTCTTGTCGCCGTGATGGGGTTTACAAATTTATGCTGTCGTTTTTTAAATAAATGAAGTTTTTTTTATGCACTTTACTCTGATTTTATTCGATTTTTCTTCAGAAAACGGTAAAAAACTATGAGGTTTACTGTTTATGGGTTGGAAAGAAACGTCATTGAAACCGAACGATGCCATCAAAAATAATGATCAATTCTTCATTATTTCTTGAAGAACTACATTGCGCTTCTTCTATGTATTGCATGTAGCATCTTTTTTTTTGTTGGTGCGTTGTTGTTGTTGTTGTTATTGTTGTTCCCATTCCTCAATTCAAACGATGATCAGTTAAAAACCCGATCCCGTGCGTGGGAAGACTCGATCGTGCCTGCTGTGCGCTATGGTTTGGCTAAATTGGCATCACTAAAGACGAAACTAAGCCTAGATTACGATGCATTCTTCGCGCAATATTTTCTGCCATAAGCTTACAAACACACACAAACACGCTCTAAGTGAGCAGTGTAAGCGCAGACGCATTGTCAGGCAGGCCAACAAAACGGCTGGCCCCAAAAGCTGTCTTTTTTAGCGGCTACAAAATCATGTTGATCACGGTTGCGCTGTGGATAAGGGCTGCACACACCGGGTAATACGGGATCGGGCAGATGGGGCACCACCACGAGCACCGTGTCTGGAGGAGCGTATGAGCGTATGTCCCTGCAAATTGGTATGTCGCGCTCGGGCGAACAATAAGACATTAAAGTCCACCAACCAGTCGCCCCGGCGTATTTCTCCTCGATACATCTGCGTGTCGTACTCGTGCGATAGTGCGACGTTCCAATAATGCATCTGTGTGTCCCGTAGCTCCGGTACCTAACCTTCCCCGTTTGAGCCCATTATGTATCGGTTCGTGCTGCACTTCCGAACGCCCGAGCTCTATTCTTTGGTTTGCACATGCGAATGACAATAAGTTCCACTGTCGCACCCGGGAGTCGATTAAGGGACCCGCTTTTTGGAGGGTGGCGGTCGTGGGAAAGGTGGGAGAATTTTAAGGGTTTGGTTCATCCGACTTTTTTTTATTCGTCTGCTCGCATCTGCTGCTCAGAATGTGATGGAAATTGCGAAACGAACACAACACGTTCCCTAATGAGCATTGAAAGCGGCACATTGACATTCAGCGTGAAGACATTTTGAGGGGTATTTGGGAGTTGAGGGTAGAAAAGATGTCTTTCCCGATCGATGATTGCTTGATGGATAATGGCTGACGTGGTAGTATTTTAGTTTGTATCCTAACATTTTCTTTTAATTTCAATTTGAAAGAATTTCTCATAAAAATTCTTAAAAATTACATATTAAAATCTTAAACAATTATTGCTACCTCCAAAAATTAAATTCCAATGTCCTGATAGGACTTTAGAATGTTAGCACAAGACTTCATACCCATGTTTGATCATGCAGCAGCTTCATTTTGATTTAATTTTAACTTTCCCAAGCAAATTTTCTAATGAAATCGCACGACTCGCACACTGAAATCACTCAAAGTAATAATATTACCCTACCACAAACTAAGCAGAATAACCACAAAATCGATCACGAAATTGAACGAAGATCATCCAACCACAGCCAAAGACATTTGGGGAAAAAAAAACGTATTTGCCCGCTGCTAACGACGAACCGAAACAGTCTCGGTAACCAACGCTCCGGTGTGACGGCGTGACTTAACGATCGCGATCGGATGTACCGAACCGAGGGAAAAAAGGCCAGCGCAAGTCCAGCGGCGGATGGCACTGGATGCGGTGTACACCGTCGGCGTATCATCATCATGGGGTTATGTAATTTAATTATTTCTTGCCGTTTGTTGTTTGTTTGTTTTGTAGTGGCGGTGTTGTTTCTACTGGCGTTTTTTTTTTCATTTGTTTCACTGTGCACCTTCCCATCATGTTGTTGTTTCTATTTGTGTCGTTGCATGTTTTCTCGTGCCGTTTCACTCTAGCCTCACTTAGCGATGTTGTTTCTTTACGTCTTTTGTTAGTTTGTGCTTTTCTTTCCTTCTGCAACACCATCGGTGTGATAGTGGCATTTGATGGTTGTGTTTTCGTTCCCGCGCAGCTTTAATGTCGATTAATTTCGGAAATTGATTAAATTTGTGCCCATTTTTCCACTGAAGGAAAAGCCGCCACGCTACGTCTTACCTTGGTGTATCTATTGTTTTTCCTCTTCAGTGTGTTAGTGGTGTTGTGGTAAGTTTTACACTTACAACCCGTCCGGCATCTTGCCTCTCGGTGTGTTAAGACCTTTCCGAGGCGTGCAGTCGGAGATGGGCGTTGGGGTTATTTCGTATTAAATTATTCTGTTAGGTCACTGTGTTAGAGGTAAGTTGAATTGGTGAGTTTGTTACACAATAGTTGTCTTACGCGATGTAACCAGAAACTGCGGTCTTGTCTAATTTGGAGGATTAGAATTGTTTGCATGCGCTTGGAACTGTGGTAATCCATAGAACTTATTAACGCTATATCTCTTGCAATGCTTTGTTTGACCTATTTACTTTTCCCCAGATCAGCTTATGTTAAGTACACTTATGTCAAATCACTCCTCCTTCCCCTACTACCCTAGCGAAAGCTGTCACCAACCGTGAATGAAGTGATTGTTTTACACTGGCAGCGGCAAAAATTAAGTCCTTTCTCTGCATAACCACACGGCGGCTGCCGCTGGTGCTCTGTGTGTGCGCCGTATAAAAGCGCGCAATCGTTTTACCCGCGCGGGAATGTAAATTGCATTGCACTGCCGTGTCCCGTGTCCGAAAAGCATGTTTTATCAAAATTGGTCTCGGTTCGCTCGCACATAAACAATTGCATAACAGTGCGCGGCATCTAGGAAAAGCAAGCTGGCTTAGATCGAAACCGTTTCGCGGTATGTTCTTTTTTTTTGTTTGTAGTTTCGTGTGACGGTTTCTGTAGCTCAGTGCGAGCAAGAGTGGGAAACAAACTCATTTCTCCCTGCTGCCCGAACGTTTGGATCGGTCCCAGAACACACGGTAAGCGGCGCTAGTCCAGTGCGCGGTGTACACACGAGGCTGATGTTTTGACGAAAGTCGACACATGCCTTAGTACAGCAGCATTGTCGGTACACTGAAGCACATATACACGGGTATGGGAAATTATGTGGTGCGAAATGAGCTTTGGGACAAGCGTGGAATGGTCGGGTGGTTTTGGTGTAGTAGCAGCTCGGCGATGTTGTTGAATGCCAATTAAAATTCCATCGTTTAACTTCATCCCGTCGACGAGGTTCCAGTGCCGATTTCAAATCCGTTTTTACCACCCTAGTTTGTGAGTTTGTGTGTAAGTGTCTAGGGATGTTGTTTTTGTAGGTTTCGGCACGCGTCAAGCAGAAAATAAAACGCTCGTTATGGTGTGCCCTTAGCATGGGGCGCATGTGGCATAAGAAAGCAAATATGCTTTCTTTGCCTTTGAGTGTTGTTGAACCATGAAACAAAGGCATTGATTTTCGATTTCCAACAGCAAGATGTTAAATGAAAACATCCAACGTCATGTCGCATGCCCCAATGTTGTGACGCTTGGCTGGTAGCGTACGATCTACGTCCCGCTTATTCTTCTAGCGCAAACGACAACACAGCAAAGAATTACGAAATCGCATTAAACTGTTCGAACTGAACGCTGGTCTGGTTCAGCAACGCCCTCGCCAACGCCAAGAAACCAATTGAGAGATGAAGCAACCGGCAACAGCTGTGTATGCCTGTGTAAATCATGCTCGCGCAGAGAACTACCAAATCCCGATCACTTTTAAATCTAAAGTGCACGCGAAACAGGCGGAAGCCGGGTGGAACAATATAATCGAATTATAACATGCTAATTATGGGATAGGTTGTGCTCGGTTCCATTAGGAAGTGTCGGGATGAATGTATCGAGTGAGAGAGAAACCGCCTTGTGTCACGACGCGTTCTAGGGCAGGGAAAACGTTGACAGAGAAATCGACAGCGAATGACTCAATTTCGTTCGCTAACGTTTTGGGACGGTGTTGGTGAACGGTGTCATAATAAATGAAGCTGCTCTAGGAAAGGTTTTTTTCCCCCCTGATGCATTTGCTGTTACGAGAGCGTTATCATGATTGCGATTGTTGAAGTTCCAGTTTTAATCCACTTTAAAATCAGCAGTCGCCGCAATTAATGCTATGATTAAGTAATATTATAATTTTAACTGCCCCAGCCGTTTCAATTAAGTACTAAAAGTCATGGTTTAATTTTAATAACAATACGCGATAAAAGCTTGATAAAAAAAATCCCTCTCTCTCTCTCTCTGAAACAGACACCCTCTCAAAGCGAAACAATAGCTTTGTGGTGGCCTTAACCGTATAAAAAGAGTTTGCCAATTCCGTGGTCGTTTGGTACATTTTAATAACATGCTGGCCGTTGCAGAACCGGCGTTAAACTGCAGCACCAAATTATGTATGCTTTATGCTGCTGCTGCTGCTGCTGTGGCGGCTTTATTGTATTTGACAATGCGACACTCTTTTTCATTCACAATTCTCGCTCTCGAACAGCCCCCAAACAGTGGACACAGTTTTATGTTATTGTCATGATTGTGCAATTGCAGCTGGCCGGAATGCAGAGTGTGTGTTTTTCTCAACACCTTTAAGCACGACGACGACTTTATCACTATTGTTTTGTCTCTTTCCTCGATTTTGTGCTTGTAATGCAATTTTGTCCTAAAGTGTTATTCTCTTTCCACAACCGCGAGACTGACGATTGACAGTTTGCGACTGAGAATGAAGCTGAACGAGGGAACCGCTTGCTGGACGAGGGAACCAACTCCCTCCGGGTCGGTATCGTAAGAAGCGTGTTGGAGCTTAAGTTTGAGCTTATTTAATAAATGATCATAATTTATGCTGTCCCCGAGTACAAACGTCACTCACGCTCTCCTTCCCCCCTGCCCCTGAAGGTACAGGCACAGTTTGACAGTACACTTTGTTGGTTGTTCTAGTGGCGGGCCGGTGTACTTCAACGGACAGTACTATTATTTCATAAACCGCGAGGCATACGACGTGTTTGGAGGTGATTTTTACCACCTCCCTGTGTTTGCGCCATTTTTTGCGTCCCATTTTGGTGACTGGCAAACAATCGGTTTATGACACTTCGTTGTCCTGCTGTCAGTAGCGTGGTGGAGCTGGACTTTGGCGGCATCAGTTATGGTACCACTTTGCAACACTCACGTATCGGAGCAATTTTAGTCTTATGATATGGAAGAAAATGAAGCTTTTGCAAGTATTTGCGCTCAGTTTAGACGACAGAAGACTAGATATCGTTTTTAATATCTTGAGAATAAGTAAGTCAATCAGTCAATCAATAAGCTAGATTACTAAAGACTCAACTTACTTACTTGCTTACAGATTCTTACAGATTACTTGCAGAACTGGACAGTGTTTTCATCACTTTTATAGATTAATTATAATCGCAGCATGGTACAATTCTACCTAAACATAGTACACTTCATCTGGAACCGAATTCAAATGTGGCTCGAACTTTGGTAGTTCATCTCGGTAACTCTGTCATTTGAGACTTATATCAATCGTAATAATTTTCATTGCGAATCTAACGCACCCTGAGTGGTTTAGACGTACAAATGTTGAATTTATACAGCGTATTCTTTATATATTCAAGAACGATTCATTTTTATAATTGCTTTAACTTCGTCAACGAAAACTGGTAATTGATTCAGGTGTTATGCGGATTCAATGCGGTGTTCTCAAAACGTTTTCCAATCCTACCTACCTTTTGCACACAACTACTTCGATTCAATCAATGATCTTTTACAAGCACTAGGGCCTAAGTGATTTTTAATGTGCGCTCTTTTCGTTTGTGTCATCAAGATTGATTTCATTAGCAGCATTGACCTTCTTCCTTCGCAACCGCTAGAGCTAGCACGCTCAATTTTATATCGTTACCTTGGGACATTTTTTTCTATTGAAAAATTATGTGAGAAAAGATTATTACTCCTACCCACGTGACCCTTAGCCGGTGGTCAATGCCGAACGACAGAAACGAGATGATTAATTTCCTTCTTTACTTTACTTTTGCATAAAGTTACCTCCAAATCCTGGCTCCTAAGCGGCTCCAAATCTATTAACCTTGCCGCCGCAATAGTCACCTTACTCTACCCCGGTTTCCGCTCGTATCTTTTTCACTGTACGCACAATAAATCATGCATGATTTGCTCGATTAAATGGACGTTCCTTTAGATTGGTCTCTGGCAGCACACTGTGGACATAGCATTGTGGATGGCAGACGAACGACGGGTGCGGGAGTGAATAAAAATTTTATTCAAATTGTGATCTCCACACACACATATAACCTACATACACATCTCCGCCAACACCCACCCACACGGTTACAATCGATCATGCAACTAATATTCTCCTTTCCGTTCCGATTTCCTCTCGTTCTAGGTAAGCATCATGAGGCGGACTAGGTCACCCACCATTCTACACCACCTTCACCGACAATGGGACGCTCCTGGTGCAACCGTCGCATCTAATTGGCACGCATTACTCACCGCTCACCGCGAGCGTGCTGGTGAGCACCGACCAGTCCGTCTTCCTGCCTGCCCTACACTGTGACATAAAAATAGGTGCACCCTGGTTGTTTGTGCATGAATGAACGTACGAAAGCCTAACCTAATGTGCTCTCCTACAATGGCAATTTAAAGCCTCCCAGGGAGAGCGCTGATCGCAATAAGATCGGTCCCACTTGCTGTGGACGCTGGCGTGTCCTGTAGGTGGTCGATGTTTAACCTTCAAAATTCACCCCTTCGCATCCTACGGAACGACCAGAGACCAAGGGTTAAGCTTCTCAATGGCCCAATTTAATTTTATTATGAACCCCCAAAAAATCATAAAAATCTTTCAATCATGGATTGGGTGAGAGGCTCCACCACTTTATAAGGCATTATTCTACTTCCATATTGCGAGGTAGATTGAGTTTTTATTGGGATGTATTTCTTTTGTCCTTTTGCACACCCCTCTACCAGCTGTGTATGTGGAGAAGTTCAAGATCAAAAATAAATCATCACCGTACTGGCGCATGGACGCGATAAATAATGCGTGCGTACGGTGCGCTCCAAATCGAGCCAGCCCAGGACACCCAGAGTGCGCCTCGGGGGTGGATAAAACCCCCATTTGCATAGAATTGTGAGGTGGCCACGCAGCTTTTGCTTATCTGATGAGCTTATCCTCGTTTTAAGCGGACAAAGACCAAAAAAGCAAGTAAAACCACAACACAAAACGGTTTTGTTTGGCGTGTAGCGTAGATTTGTAGCATAAATTTGTAGAGCAGTAAGAAAGTTACTCGTCCGAATCTGTTACCATGTTGGGAAGGATGCATTGCGCATTTTGAGTGAGTTGCGCAGTTCAAGAAAAAAACTCGAGGAAGAACCGATTTAAGGTGGTGTGAATTATTTGTCATTTCTTGATTTGTGTCATCCCGCAGCTGGTTCTGGCACCTTTTTTATTCTCTCGCTCTATCTTTGGTACGTAGGCTCAAGTTTCCTTTCCTTAGCGGGTTCTATTTGAGTGTTTGTTTTTGTGTAAGGGTTGAAAACGGAACCGCAAGCAAAAAAAGCACCCAACACTCCAGGAATGCTTCACGTTACGCCGAGTATGGTTCGTTGGCGGTTAGCGAAATAGACCAAACGCTGGTGAGACTAAACGTAAATCACAAAACTGGGTGATCTTTTATTAGTACTGTCAACATAAACTCCTCGTGGGGTTTGAGTGTTTTTTTGCTTGCTACGGCCGATCAGTGTTTTTTTTTTGTATCCACTTTACCATTTTGCGAAATATTTTGCACATTTTACCGCGAAATAAATATCGATTTCCCGGTTTTGGGGCTGAGAAACCGTTCGCTAAGGCCCAATCATTGTTTCCTTTTTCGGTTCCCAAGAGTTCCGTAGAACTCGGCATGCTTTGCCTGCTACAGATATAAATTTAAATAAATGCCAAACAACGATTGCCGGTTGATGAATTTATTTTGATCAAGACTCGATTTCGATGCCAATCTTTACGGTAGTTGCTGTCTATTAATTTTAACCGTCCCAGCAGAGAAATCGACCGGCCCGGCAGGAACGGTAATCGATATTCCACATATAATTCCGACCTCCGGTTCATGCTAATTAAACAATTGATTAGATTATACACCGACCGATCTCATCCGGTCACACTCGCCACCACTGTGCAGGGCACCGTTCTTCGGCGGCTCGTACCATTATCACACCACAGACCAGCTGGGGCCCGGTCTACCCGGTGGTATGGTTTTACCATACCATTTCATCAACCGTTGCGTGTTTCGTGTCGTGTATTTAAACGGATTTAATTTAGCCATGCATACACACAACCACACACACACCCATTCGTGCACAAATGTATCGTGGCGTACTTCCAAAAGGGTGGTGCTGACTGCATGAAGAAACGAAAGGAAAGCTCTCCATCGTTAAAAAAGGGTAAGCTATTTCGATACCCCTTGATCGCACGATCACGGCAAGCGTGTGTGTGTGCATGTAGTGTTTTGTACGCTTTGGCTGAATTATTTATCGCCACAGGCGCTGGGTGTTACGGTCAATTAAATTACAATGAAACAGTCATTACCTTCCTACTTGGGCTCATATTTTACGGCCCATGGTGTTTGGTACCGTGTGCCGCTCCTGCCCTGTTAATCCATCCATCCTTAATCTACCGCAAAGAAGTGATCCGTTATTTTACAAACCAAAAGAAGAAAAAAACAACATGCTGGTACGATCAAATCGGCAATCCTTCAGGGGAGGAGGGAGCGTTTGGTGAATTGAGGTATCATCGAACTTTTTTCACCTATCGTCAAACATGGAGCATGGAACATCAGGGGGGCAGAAAGGGTGACGAGTGCGAGTGAAATCGATGACCGATTTGACGATCGCAAATTGGCATGGCGCCTGGCCGAAAATGGAGCTATTATTTTGAAACACTTCACCACCACGTGGAGTACTACTGTGGGGTAGCAAGAAAATAAACGGTCCTCTATTTAGGACGCTCGTCTGGGATTTGGATACCTGTTTTGTTGATTGATACGGAAATTTTGGTACACTTTGCAACTAGCATACGATTTAAAATGCATGTGGCGGATGGCACGTTCGTCGCTTATGGAAGCATTGAAGTCGTTCGATTTACAGTACGTTCCCGTTCTCGTTTGATTTTATTTGAAGCAGCGTTTAATGCATGATAAAAAGGGTTTTCGTACCTTCGTACCACTTAACCTAGTTTCTCTACCTACATCACTATCGTACGAACTAGAACCTAATTTCGATTGAAATTGATAAAAATGTCCAAATCTATGCCTACCATTAATTCGCAACACATTTTTCAAACGCTAATATCATAGCTTAAATTAATTGGCAACAGTTAAGATTAGATTTCACGAACATCACAATTCTTTGGGCTAGTTTTGTGGTCTCATTAGTGGGTCTCAATGCGCAACTGGGACTGCAAACATCCGTTCTCCCGCTATTGCTTCACCCGAATGGAACGTGTCGCTGCGGGAGATACGTCTAAATTTGCCAACGCGATCAGCTCCTAATGGACTCCAAATTTGAACGAAAGCAACGGAGGGTTAAAAAATACAGCTACATAACACAACAATTTAAATACCAATTCGAGCGATAATTCACGATCACCTGTGTACCGTTGCGAAGGACCGTTTTGTAAACGACGGACGGCGTGGACGGTCCTCTGTGTCGAAATGGTCACCCTCTGCCGTGCTTCAAAATCAGAACATGAAACGTCGGTCTGCTTATCGGTTGACGATTGACGCCAGCCCCGGGTAGTTTGAGGCCTCCCAAACGTAACTGCTAAAAATGCTTAAAGTGGTACTGATTTATTGATCCTAGCTTGAGGCGCTTCCCCACCGGTTGCCGTACGGTAACGATGACGGATTCGGATGAAGATTTTCCCAGGCCGATATCGACGGTCCAACGTGTGGTCGCGAATGTAAGAAGAAAAAAAAATCAAAACCTTCCAAAAGGAAATTGCAATGTTGTAAAAATACGGCTCGCAACATGGACCGTTTCCTACCGTTACCACACGCCGTGCACCCGTCCGGTTGCTTGTTTTGACTAGCTAAAGTTCTGTATTTTGTCATCATGGTTGGTTGCGGCGGTCAAATTAACGGTACACTCGGTACGGTTGCTTTGGGCGACGGATTTTTTTTGTCTGTTCTTCCTTTCCTGCTTCTTTTCTGTTGACCTAGAACGCAGGACGCTTGTGTTATTATTCGTCGAACGTTGGGATTGTGTAACGTTTTGATGGTTGGAATATGTTTTTGTTTCTCTTGTCAAGTTTCCACTAATGATGGTGGTGTCAGTGAACTAAGTCACCAGTTCTGCTCAGCGTGCGCTTACGAAACAAGCCAAAAGGGGTAGGTCCTGCTGGGCTTTTCGCCCAGGGTTACCAATAAATATTGCAAGCTTGAGGAATAATGCAGCATACTTTATGACAGCTTCCACATTTATGCATAATTGTTATTAAATAAAAAAAACCGTATGCTGGATACTCCGCTTAGTTACAACAATAAACAAACCAGCTCATTAGCTTCACTTGTTAAACAAAATGCAAATGATTTGTGAAAGCAGTAGGTAAACATTTTCCTTCTACTGCTCCGTGGTAAGTAAATGCCCGCCCCGGCAAGGCACATAAAAGATAAAACACGAACGATTAAACACAATTGCCACCATTTTCACCCTTATTCATTGAGAGTGTAAACGATGCTCCCGGCTCATTACAGATATCAACCACCGGTCCAGTTATTATCCATCGGCTCAGCGAAAGTCGCGCCTCATCTGCCGGTCTCCTTGTCGCTGATGAGCATATTAAGCAGTTACGGGCGCAAACATATTGACACTCAGCTCAGCCGCAACCGAGTGAACCAAGTTCCCTGTTCCTTTCAGTGGACCGACCAAATGTGTCACCTATCGCTTGCACAGTGGAAAAGTGTCACCCATTTGACGCGATTTGCCTGGTTTTTGCATTACTGCAAACCGTCACCATGGAGGGATGAATGTTATCTGTCCTTGTTTTTTTGTGTGTGTGTCTAGTAGTTCCACCTCTTGGCGCTCGATCCTCAAGGCACTCAAGGGCCGGAAGTGTTTGTGCTGCAAAATTGCAGCAGCAGAAGCGAAATAGATTTCGAGGTCATCGCACACAGAATCGCTCGTGTCCCGGTTCGGTTTGGCTCACACTCATCTTGCGGTTTACATTTACAAGCAGAGCAGATCTGAAGGTGATCCGAAGGGGGAGAAAATCAATAACAAGCGGCCCTACCGTTGGTTCACGAACATCACAATTCTTTGGGCTAGTTTTGTGGTCTCATTAGTGGGTCTCAATGCGCAACAGGAGCAAGCTGGGACTGCAAACATCCGTTCTCCCGCTATTGCTTCACCCGAATGGAACGTGTCGCTGCGGGAGATACATCTAAATTTGCCAACACGATCAGCTCCTAATGGACTCCAAATTTGAACAAAAGCAACGGAGGGTTAAAAAATACAGCTACATAACACAACAATTTAAATACCAATTCGAGCAATAATTCACGATCACCTGTGTACCGTTGCGGAGGACCGTTTTGTAAACGACGGACGGTGTCGACGGGGTCCTCTGTGTCGAAATGGTCACCCTCTGCCGTGCTTCAAAATCAGAACATGAAACGTCGGTCTGCTTATCGGTTGACGATTGACGCCAGCCCCGGGTAGTTTGAGGCCTCCCAAACGTAACTGCTAAAAATGCTTAAAGTGGTACTGATTTATTGATCCTAGCTTGAGGCGCTTCCCCACCGGTTGCCGTACGGTAACGATGACGGATTCGGATGAAGATTTTCCCAGGCCGATATCGACGGTCCAACGTGTGGTCGCGAATGTAAGAAGAAAAAAAAACAAAACCTTCCAAAAGGAAATTGCAATGTTGTAAAAATACGGTTCGCAACATGGACCGTTTCCTACCGTTACCACACGCCGTGCACCCGTCCGGTTGCTTGTTTTGACTAGCTAAAGTTCTGTATTTTGTCATCATGGTTGGTTGCGGCGGTCAAATTAACGGTACACTCGGTACGGTTGCTTTGGGCGACGGATTTTTTTTGTCTGTTCTTCCTTTCCTGCTTCTTTTCTGTTGACCTAGAACGCAGGACGCTTGTGTTATTATTCGTCGAACGTTGGGATTGTGTAACGTTTTGATGGTTGGAATATGTTTTTGTTTCTCTTGTCAAGTTTCCACTAATGATGGTGGTGTCAGTGAACTAAGTCACCAGTTCTGCTCAGCGTGCGCTTACGAAACAAGCCAAAAGGGGTAGGTCCTGCTGGGCTTTTCGCCCAGGGTTACCAATAAATATTGCAAGCTTGAGGAATAATGCAGCATACTTTATGACAGCTTCCACATTTATGCATAATTGTTATTAAATAAAAAACCGTATGCTGGATACTCCGCATAGTTACAAAAATAAACAAACCAGCTCATTAGCTTCACTTGTTAAACAAAATGCAAATGATTTGTGAAAGCAGTAGGTAAACATTTTCCTTCTACTGCTCCGTGGTAAGTAAATGCCCGCCCCGGCAAGGCACATAAAAGATAAAACACGAACGATTAAACACAATTGCCACCATTTTCACCCTTATTCATTGAGAGTGTAAACGATGCTCCCGGCTCATTACAGATATCAACCACCGGTCCAGTTATTATCCCTCGGCTCAGCGAAAGTAGCGCCCCATCTGCCGGTCTCCTTGTCGCTGATGAGCATATTAAGCAGTTACGGGCGCAAACATATTGACACTCAGCTCAGCTCCAACCGAGTTCCCTGTTCCTTTCAGTGGACCGACCAAATGTGTCACCTATCGCTTGCACAGTGGAAAAGTGTCACCCATTTGACGCGATTTGCCTGGTTTTTGCATTACTGCAAACCGTCACCATGGAGGGATGAATGTTATCTGTCCTTGTTTTTTTGTGTGTGTGTCTAGTAGTTCCACCTCTTGGCGCTCGATCCTCAAGGCACTCAAGGGCCGGAAGTGTTTGTGCTGCAAAATTGCAGCAGCAGAAGCGAAATAGATTTCGAGGTCATCGCACACAGAATCGCTCGTGTCCCGGTTCGGTTTGGCTCACACTCATCTTGCGGTTTACATTTACAAGCAGAGCAGATCTGAAGGTGATCCGAAGGGGGAGAAAATCAATAACAAGCGGCCCTACCGTTGGGGTTTCCTGCTCGTACGATGGTCTGCTACTACATGGATCCTCCCGGCATCGGATCCACACCCAGCATGCGTTATCTGCGCTATCCCCACCCCAAATGATGGGGTGTCTCTAATTGCTTTAATTTATTAATTGCAAACCCTGGCGGTTGCACTGATTTTTACCAACAACCCGATCCATCTTGTGTGCGGTGCGTGGAGAGTGGTTTTTCCTGTTTGATAAAGAGAAAAGTATTAGTTTTTCACTTGTGTTTTACTTTCCAAATGTCGGATTAAGATAGGGTGTGGAAAACATACCTTATGGTAGTTTTTTTTTGCCGTCCTAGAGACGTTTATGCCGCGTAAAAAAGGCATAAAAATAAAGCTCCATTAAATTAAATCCATAAACCGTGGGGAGATCGGCAGGGACTGCCTTGGGTCGTTAAAACTAGGTGTCACCTGTTGACGGCTCGGCACCGCTTTAGCTAATGCATCGTTGCACTCCATACGATCGTCAGCCAATCGATTTACAACCATCTTAAAATTGTGTCACATTGATGTTTAATCATTTATGCACAGACCTCATCTTCATTTTCTCGCATCGCTTACTACTACCGATCGATCGGCGACCACCACAGTTATGCGCCGAAAGGGTGAGCCTCTTGGAAGTGATGATCCCATTTGTTTTTCTTTCCCCGTTGGATGCCTGTTGCGTTTTTTTTTTTACACCAGACGTAAGGTGTTAGCAAACCGGTCCGGTTGTTTCTTTTCTCCTTTCCATCCTTTCCTTCCTTCCTTTTTTTTCCTGCACGAGCTAACGATAGCGATCCATCGATCTGCCGGACACACGGGCACAGGAATCACGGATCGAAGTGCAGCAATAAGCGAGCATAACATGCAACCGGGGCGCTTCGATAATCGTGCCGCCGGTGGTTGTGGTGCTTGTTGTACGCACGATCGCACCGCGGCATCTCATTGAGCGAAAAGATGATGGAATGTTTGTTTGAATTAGAGCGACAGCAATCCCGGGCCTCATCGCGCATGGCGGTAGGGCAGTAATGATTGGAAAATCTATAACCACCATCACCGCCGGTTCAGCGGAAAGTGGATCGATCGATGCGGACTTGGCCAGTCAATTAAATTCAAATTATTCTAATAGAGTCCGCCGGCGGGAGGAAGGAAGCTAGGAAAATGGTAATGAAATCACAGTGGATTTATCGCAAGAAATGTGTTGCGGCCTTCATATCGAAAGTAGAGATAGGCATAGCGTAGAAATAGTATGTTTGTACTTATGGATCGGTGGATTTGTTTTAAATTTAACGCTTAATGTTTTCTTTATTCAAAGCCATTTAACAAAAACCGCTTAAATCTAACAAAATAAATTTGAAGATTGTGGAAAACTGCATACCATAACTATATATATATATTACTGTTTATTTAATTCTTCACAATTGGAACCACTGGAACACTGGAAGCTGGTGAATCTAATTCCACGTTTGATGGTGAGGTCATCGTACAGAACCAAGAGCATGTCAATGTAGGAGCTCCTCCATTATTCTTCCACACATATAGGGCCAAACATCCTTCTGAGCATCTTCCTCTTGATTGCAGCTAAGATGGTTTCATCAGTTTTAGACAGAGTCCATATCTCGGAGGAGTATGCTATCACTGGGATTCTACAGTCCCAGCTTCGTCCGATGCAACAGATATTTCAAGTATACTATGAGCCACAGGATATAGTATGACCGGTTGGTAGCCAGCATCCTTACGCATATCTCAAGATCTATGTTATTATGTGTACTGGTCTCCAATGGTCTCGAATGGTTCTATGTAGTATCAGATTGAAGAGAAGGCAGGCCAGCAGATTCGTCTGGCACAGAACCTGTCGCATATACATCATTTTGCGTTATACTTCATTTACTTAAGAAAAAAATGCAGTGTTCTTAATAAGAGCACCACATAATCTACTAAACTGAGAGATATTTAAGGTATCTGTATATCCGTCCAACAAGTGCAAAATATCTTATACAACTTTTTTTTCATAACTTAGTCCTTTTAATTTTGCTGAGAAAAAGCAATTTTGTATAGTTACGTCAATTGCCTTACTTATCGCCTATAAGCCGTCAGTAAATTATCGTTACCCACACCTGAAAACAGTTGTGAAATCTATTTCACTCACAACATATCATTTCATATTCAATATTCAATACATTTCGTGTGTTCACACATAAAGCAAAACAAACCCGCGGATAAATATTTTCTAGCAAGAAAATTGGCGTCTAGACTACAAATAGCAAAACCTTTCCGTCGCCTTTCACCTTCACTATCGCACTGCCGGCAAAGGGTCGACCAGACGGACATTCAGCCCTACCGCAGTTAGTCAGGCCACAGTGCATTTTGTACAGAAAAGGAAAACAAAAACACAAAACTATTCTGGTCGGCAAAGTGCGGGAAAAACGCCATCAGATGGACCTGAACCACACTGCGATCTCATGCCCGGCGACCACAACAAGAGAGGGCGCACACACATCGTTCGGGTCAAGCATGGGTCTGTGGAATGTTTGGAGATTTATTCACTATCGCAAACAATAGCCCGCCTGGCCTGACCGCAAACGATTGCAAGCGCAGGGAGATGCAAAAGCGGGAGCGGGACTTTCACGAAATCGATCGTCGTCAAACCACAATCGCACGAACCTTGCGCGGTTAGAGTGCGCAGATGCATTTAGCCAAGAAAATGTATGTTTTTCTATTCTGTTTTCCCCTTTTTTTTTAGTTGACAATTGTCTATCGGTTTTGCATAGAGGAGGCGCACACGGACACAACACCGGCGCTGGCGATGCATATAAATCAAAATAACAACTTTCGCCGACCCTTTCACTGTTTGGTGTGCAGACCCTGCAGTTGAATGAAGCTCGTGCGTTGCGTGACGTTACGAAATTGCGTATGGAGAGTTGTTGTAATCCTTGAAAAAATAGCTAAAAGAAAATAGGAGAATTCTCTTTGGAAGTTC
>KZ061671.1:83330-94403 GCA_002091835.1 Anopheles maculatus | reverse complement strand
AGTTCCCTGTTCCTTTCAGTGGACCGACCAAATGTGTCACCTATCGCTTGCACAGTGGAAAAGTGTCACCCATTTGACGCGATTTGCCTGGTTTTTGCATTACTGCAAACCGTCACCATGGAGGGATGAATGTTATCTGTCCTTGTTTTTTTGTGTGTGTGTCTAGTAGTTCCACCTCTTGGCGCTCGATCCTCAAGGCACTCAAGGGCCGGAAGTGTTTGTGCTGCAAAATTGCAGCAGCAGAAGCGAAATAGATTTCGAGGTCATCGCACACAGAATCGCTCGTGTCCCGGTTCGGTTTGGCTCACACTCATCTTGCGGTTTACATTTACAAGCAGAGCAGATCTGAAGGTGATCCGAAGGGGGAGAAAATCAATAACAAGCGGCCCTACCGTTGGGGTTTCCTGCTCGTACGATGGTCTGCTACTACATGGATCCTCCCGGCATCGGATCCACACCCAGCATGCGTTATCTGCGCTATCCCCACCCCAAATGATGGGGTGTCTCTAATTGCTTTAATTTATTAATTGCAAACCCTGGCGGTTGCACTGATTTTTACCAACAACCCGATCCATCTTGTGTGCGGTGCGTGGAGAGTGGTTTTTCCTGTTTGATAAAGAGAAAAGCATTAGTTTTTCACTTGTGTTTTACTTTCCAAATGTCGGATTAAGATAGGGTGTGGAAAACATACCTTATGGTAGCTTTTTTTAGCGTCCTAGAGACGTTTATGCCGCGTAAAAAAGGCATAAAAATAAAGCTCCATTAAATCAAATCCATAAACCGTGGGGAGATCGGCAGGGACTGCCTTGGGCCGTTAAACTAGGTGTCACCTGTTGACGGCTCGGCACCGCTTTTGCTGATGCATCGTTGCACTCCACACGATCGTCAGCCAATCGATTTACAACCATCTTAAAATTGTGTCACATTTATGTTTAATTATTTATGCACAGACCTCATCTTCATTTTCTTGCATCGCTTACTATTACCGATCGATCGACGACCACCACAGTTATGCGCCGAAAGGGTGAGCCTCTTGGAAGTGATGATCCCATTTGTTTTTCTTTCCCCGTTGGATGCCTGTTGCGTTTTTTTTTACACCAGACGTAAGGTGTTAGCAAACCGGTCCGGTTGTTTCTTTTCTCCTTTCCATCCTTTCCTTCCTTCCTTTTTTTTCCTGCACGAGCTAACGATAGCGATCCATCGATCTGCCGGACACACGGGCACAGGAATCACGGATCGAAGTGCAGCAATAAGCGAGCATAACATGCAACCGGGGCGCTTCGATAATCGTGCCGCCGGTGGTTGTGGTGCTTGTTGTACGCACGATCGCACCGCGGCATCTCATTGAGCGAAAAGATGATGGAATGTTTGTTTGAATTAGAGCGACAGCAATCCCGGGCCTCATCGCGCATGGCGGTAGGGCAGTAATGATTGGAAAATCTATAACCACCATCACCGCCGGTTCAGCGGAAAGTGGATCGATCGATGCGGACTTGGCCAGTCAATTAAATTCAAATTATTCTAATAGAGTCCGCCGGCGGGAGGAAGGAAGCTAGGAAAATGGTAATGAAATCACAGTGGATTTATCGCAAGAAATGTGTTGCGGCCTTCATATCGAAAGTAGAGATAGGCATAGCGTAGAAATAGTATGTTTGTACTTATGGATCGGTGGATTTGTTTTAAATTTAACGCTTAATGTTTTCTTTATTCAAAGCCATTTAACAAAAACCGCTTAAATCTAACAAAATAAATTTGAAGATTGTGGAAAACTGCATACCATAACTATATATATATATTACTGTTTATTTAATTCTTCACAATTGGAACCACTGGATTACTACTACCGATCGATCGGCGACCACCACAGTTATGCGCCGAAAGGGTGAGCCTCTTGGAAGTGATGATCCCATTTGTTTTTCTTTCCCCGTTGGATGCCTGTTGCGTTTTTTTTTACACCAGACGTAAGGTGTTAGCAAACCGGTCCGGTTGTTTCTTTTCTCCTTTCCATCCTTTCCTTCCTTCCTTTTTTTTCCTGCACGAGCTAACGATAGCGATCCATCGATCTGCCGGACACACGGGCACAGGAATCACGGATCGAAGTGCAGCAATAAGCGAGCATAACATGCAACCGGGGCGCTTCGATAATCGTGCCGCCGGTGGTTGTGGTGCTTGTTGTACGCACGATCGCACCGCGGCATCTCATTGAGCGAAAAGATGATGGAATGTTTGTTTGAATTAGAGCGACAGCAATCCCGGGCCTCATCGCGCATGGCGGTAGGGCAGTAATGATTGGAAAATCTATAACCACCATCACCGCCGGTTCAGCGGAAAGTGGATCGATCGATGCGGACTTGGCCAGTCAATTAAATTCAAATTATTCTAATAGAGTCCGCCGGCGGGAGGAAGGAAGCTAGGAAAATGGTAATGAAATCACAGTGGATTTATCGCAAGAAATGTGTTGCGGCCTTCATATCGAAAGTAGAGATAGGCATAGCGTAGAAATAGTATGTTTGTACTTATGGATCGGTGGATTTGTTTTAAATTTAACGCTTAATGTTTTCTTTATTCAAAGCCATTTAACAAAAACCGCTTAAATCTAACAAAATAAATTTGAAGATTGTGGAAAACTGCATACCATAACTATATATATATATTACTGTTTATTTAATTCTTCACAATTGGAACCACTGGAACACTGGAAGCTGGTGAATCTAATTCCACGTTTGATGGTGAGGTCATCGTACAGAACCAAGAGCATGTCAATGTAGGAGCTCCTCCATTATTCTTCCACACATATAGGGCCAAACATCCTTCTGAGCATCTTCCTCTTGATTGCAGCTAAGATGGTTTCATCAGTTTTAGACAGAGTCCATATCTCGGAGGAGTATGCTATCACTGGGATTCTACAGTCCCAGCTTCGTCCGATGCAACAGATATTTCAAGTATACTATGAGCCACAGGATATAGTATGACCGGTTGGTAGCCAGCATCCTTACGCATATCTCAAGATCTATGTTATTATGTGTACTGGTCTCCAATGGTCTCGAATGGTTCTATGTAGTATCAGATTGAAGAGAAGTCTGGCCAGCAGATTCGTCTGGCGCAGAACCTGTCGCATATACATCATCTTGCGTTATGCTTCATTTACTTAAGAAAAAAAATGCAGTGTTCTTAATAACAACACCACATAATATACTAAACTGAGAGATATTTAAGGTATCTGTATATCCGTCCAACAAGTGCAAAATATCTTATACAATTTTTTTTTCATAACTTATTTTTTTTTTTTTTTAATTCCATTAGAACGGCCTGGCCGTATTGCTTTTGACTTGTTTTTACCCGTAGCAGAATAGTCAGTCCTGCGTACCGGGGAGGCGGTCCGCCGGGATTCGAACCCCGGTCCTGCCGTGTGAAGACCGGCGCCGCTATCGGATACACCACCGGACCGCCTCCTTTTTTTCATAACTTAGTCCTTTTAATTCATAACTTAGTCCTTTTAATTTTGCTGAGAAAAAGCAATTTTGTATAGTTACGTCAATTGCCTTACTTATCGTCTATAAAGCCCGCTCCAGACGAAGCGCAAACTAGATTGCAAACTAAAACGCGAAGGCTGGCAGTAATGTCATACCATACGAATTTCACAGCATTTTGTTCGCAAAATCGTAGTTGCGCTTGGATTTGCGCTTCGTGTGGAGCGGCTTTAAGCCATCAGTAAATTATCGTTACCCTCACCTGAATACAGTTGTGAAATCTATTTCACTCACAACATATCATTTCATATTCAATATTCAATACATTTCGTGTGTTCACACATAAAGCAAAACAAACCCGCGGATAAATATTTTCTAGCAAGAAAATTGGCGTCTAGACTACAAATAGCAAAACCTTTCCGTCGCCTTTCACCTTCACTATCGCACTGCCGGCAAAGGGTCGACCAGACGCAGACGGACATTCAGCCCTACCGCAGTTAGTCAGGCCACAGTGCATTTTGTACAGAAATGGAAAACAAAAACACAAAACTATTCTGGTCGGCAAAGTGCGGGAAAAACGCCATCAGATGGACCTGAACCACACTACGATCTCATGCCCGGCGACCACAACAAGAGAGGGCGCACACACATCGTTCGGGTCAAGCATGGGTCTGTGGAATGTTTGGAGATTTATTCACTATCGCAAACAATAGCCCGCCTGGCCTGACCGCAAACGATTGCAAGCGCAGGGAGATGCAAAAGCGGGAGCGGGACTTTCACGAAATCGATCGTCGTCAAACCACAATCGCACGAACCTTGCGCGGTTAGAGTGCGCAGATGCATTTAGCCAAGAAAATGTATGTTTTTCTATTCTGTTTTCCCCTTTTTTTTTAGTTGACAATTGTCTATCGGTTTTGCATAGAGGAGGCGCACACGGACACAACACCGGCGCTGGCGATGCACATAAATCAAAATAACAACTTTCGCCGACCCTTTCACTGTTTGGTGTGCAGACCCTGCAGTTGAATGAAGCTCGTGCGTTGCGTGACGTTACGAAATTGCGTATGGAGAGTTGTTGTAATCCTTGAAAAAATAGTTAAAAGAAAATAGGAGAATTCTCTTTGGAAGTTCGAATTCTTGCAAACCAAAATCTCGCAAGCCTAATTTTTTGTTTTATTTAGGAAGTTTTTGAAAACTGACACACACACACACACACACACGCTCACGCACCCAGCGGGTCATCCTCATCGGAGGTCAGCATATTTTGAATCGGTCGTTATGTTTCCTAAAAGGCAATTCCCTCTCCTTTCTATCTCTTTTCCTCCTCGTCTAAACCCTCTTTACAACAACCTGCCAGTGTGCGTTCCAACGCAATACGCTTTGTGTACGGTCTACCCTGTGGCTGGCACGTGAAATGTCCATCCATTTGTGGAATGCGCATCAGCCTACGCAACGCACCACCACCAAAACGGCAATGAAAGCAATCGAGATGGCCAACAGATTCCACCCGCCAACCCCAAAAATGGTTTGCAGCACTGGGGCCCCAAATGTTCGTGGCTCCGGTGCCGTCTCCGTGCGTGCGTCTCTGTGAGGAGGGCGAAGATCGAGCGCCAAGGTCAAGAAACAGTTACCTTTAAGTGATTCGTTAAAGCCACCCCGTCAATTCGCTGACAGCTGAGTAGATTGGACTTTGGCAAGTGGTCTAAGGAGTTGGGAGATGGAAACAAGCGATGAGTTTTCTTCTCACCCTCTCTCTATCTCTCTCTCTCTCTCTCTCTCTCTCTCTCTCTCTCTCTCTTTCTCTCTCTCTCGCTCTCCCCGCTTTGGTTGTCTCAAAGTCTTTGGTTTACTTTGCGGTTGTTGCTAAATATAGGAGAACGAGTAAAGAAAACTATTAACGGAAAGCAATGATAATAGTAATAACAATAAAATGCTCATCTCAGATGATCCCACATGACGCTGATGACGATCAAGATTATGCTGGGAAGGGTGAAAGATACACACACACATACATACAGCAAAGTGACAGCATTATTGTCCAGGGAGTGCTGGCAAAAGGGGTGGTGAGCTTCGCTTTACTACACCTGCCTGCCGAAAGAAACCTGCCAAGCGCAAAGATGATCATCGATTTCGGCATGAGCACATGATCGCGCAATCGAATTCGGCGGCCAGCCATCGCCTTCGCGCTGTAACTCACCCAAAAACCTCTTCACAAAAGCAGCTGCCAATAAATAGAAAGAGCAATAAAAACGAAAGATAAAATGTTATTCACTTTTTTTTTTGTTAGAGAGAAGCTTCTTTATTCCCGCACAACACGGGCACCGGTTTGGAGATGAAGAAATGATTTACTGGAGACAAAGAGGGACGAAAAAAAACACTCGCACCCACCCACCCCCACCATACTTCTCGATCGTGCCTTTTGAATTGCGCGGAGGAGTTCCTCGGTTCCATCCAAATCAAACCATCTGTGCAGCCGTCAAATTCATTTTTTCGAAAGGCCATCCGTATCGAATGGAGGCTCCTCCGAGCGCGCGAGCTTGGGAAATTTATGTTGCGCCCGGGCTTTACGACGGTCGGCCCCGTCCGCAATCGCGATCGATTTGCTGATTTATATGAAAAACTTTCGGGTTCGGGAGCTTCTTCTTCATCTCCGCTCCGGGGGAGGATTGTTGTTTGAGTTTGAGGGGAGAGTGGGGAAAAGGAAGCGAACGGAGGGTTCCTAATGGTCAGCAAGTTGTCCATTTAAATCGATTTGAATGAGACTATGATGAGTTTATGTGAGCCATAAATAATGGGTCTTTACTGTCGTGCGCCGAACGAATCGCCTTTTTCGATTAATGCCCGCGGCTTAAGGCTCGATGTAAGATATTGAAATAGAAAATATTAATTCATACTGAGTTTATGTATTTTTTTTTTCGAATCTTGGCATCGCGACATCGTTTTGCGGCAGAGTGTTTAAGATTTTAAACAGAAAAATTTAATCCAATATTATGAGTACCATACGATTGAGGTACGATTCTCTAAAAGTATCTCAAAAACTTTTTCACACTCTTTATTTATGCTTTCGCACATAAATTACCACAAAAATAAATATCATACTTGGGGAAGACATGCCGCTTTTCACACATGTACTGATTGCATTGACGTAATATCAGCATCCGGTGTCTAAAGAGATCAACTGAAATCCTCTAGAATCTCTTATCGATAGCCAAACCATAGCAACACACGAAAGTCTCACGAATCCTATCTCCTGCTCATGTGACATTAAGCGTAATGAAAGTTTCGATCAATCATTAGAGACATGCACGCTTAAAGATCATCCCACCACGGTTCCACATCTCTACCATCGGTGATCTTTCACTTTAAATCACGAACCACGAGCCAACCTGCCGCCGATACCGATTCCACGTAAAGCCTCCCGATTGTGTGCCGTATTGCGACATTTGTCGATTCGATTTTCGATCGACACAAAACATTTCGATACAGTGGGCTGCAAATGGTTATGCGCCTCCAGATCATGATGCGATCGCCAAAGGTGGGATCGCGCGGTGCACGGTAATAAGATGCGCATGCTGCGCCAAAAGATGTCCGTTCGCGTCGCGTTCCCACGATTAAAAATCTTCACTGCTGTGCCTGAGACACTACAAAAAAGGGCCTCACGTGTCGGGAGGTGGAGAGTCTTGAACGGATGAAGGCAACAGCAACAGGTTGGTAACACGCAAACGCGTGACGTTTTGGCGATTAGGTCAAGCTAAGGTTTTAGAAGCAGGAGGCTCTTACGCAACCTCGTCCGTCTTCTGATGATGGCTTGCAACTTTAGCTATCGGTGCTTGAAATGCTTGCACTGGGACCAGTGGTTTGGGTATATCATCAAATCGCTGCCCAGAGCCACTTTCTGGGACAACCGAGAATCGATCGATCGGTAGAAGGAGCAGCGAGCGATGTGCTTATGTGTTATGTCTTGCTCCACCAGCTGTGCCCCATCGTCGGCTGTCGTCGGTGCTGATAGGAAAACGTGCAAAATCGCTTCAATCGGCTTGGCTTGGTGACTCAAGGGCATATTATTTATGGAATCCGTCGGCTGCACCGATCACATGTTGTCGTTGCCAGTTTACATCATGCTACCGATTTGCATGAAAGCATGTAATGGACGTATGGTCGTCGGTGGAGATAGGCGAGATTGCTGAAATGGAGGATCGTAAACCGCAAATGTGTTGATTTGTGGCCAGAGTCATTGTCCCTTGTGTGGTGCATGTGACGTTCAATTTATGTGAGAAAACAAAAAATTTTAAAGCTTATAAGTGTGTTTGAAAATTATTCAAATGAGCGTGTAAAGCATGCTTTTAATCGTTGCTATGTTCGTGTTTTCTATTTCCCTAACTTTGTTAAAAATGGCATCAAAAATGTTAATGCCACAAGCTTCATCTGTGTACGGTAAACGAGGGCAACATCCCGTTGGGTGACAGCTTCAGCTTCAAACCTCCTACTAACGCCACTCTAGCACGCCAAAGCGTTGGCAAAAAAGTTCACTTGCAACACTGCTCGCTGACCATTCACACCTCCACGAAAACAATGAAACAAATGTGTAAATTCAAATTACCTGCACGTCAAGCCGATCGCTGCCTGCTGTGACATAGATTCTGTCCCATTTCAACAACCACCCTCCCCCCAGAGCAACCAACTCCCAGACTCAAACCGTCTGTCGCAACGGGTTTGCTCCGTATGCTTCCGGAAAGTGCTGGCTCTGTGCGCCCCGTGAGTGTTTCGTAGACAACAGGTTTCATTCTTCATACGAGCAACTGGTAACTGCGCACTGGCACTGATCATTGTTTAGTGTTTGCCTCTTTTCGGTGTGTGTCTTTCAGCACAGAAATCAACGCCACAAACATTTGACGGAAATAAATGGTGACATTTAACATACTCGATCCCCATTATTTCCATACCATACCGAGCCGTTTTCGGCTGCATTACAAACGCTCGATTCAACGAGCACAGTTCGAAAGGTTGAGGGAAGGGTCAGCGACAAGAATGTTAATGTTTCCCTTCCACGGGACCAGCCCTACCGGGTTGGCTACCGAACGGTTTGCCCGTTTTGCTTGATGAACTCCTCAAGCTGCTGAATGCAATCCCACAATCGTTTCCAGTGAAAGGCGTAGCTGGTAGTTGCTGGAAGCTGAATTCATTTACATATATTGTGTACCAGTTGCGCTTCCAGCCGCATTGAAATTGGGCAACAATCGTAATGAAATTAAGCAATCTGTAGTCTATAGACTGTTAAATGGTTCTGTTTTTCAAATGCAAGAAAATTCTCTAATGGTTTAATTTTCTTACCGACAAGTGTAATACTACATTTAAAATTTGGCATGTTATTCAATCAACTTGATGTAAGTTTTCGCTTGTTGCATTACTTATACACTTAACAGTTTAAGACAATCTTGATTTAACAAAAAAATAATTATCCTAAATGTACCTTTTGATATTTAATTTTGTCGTTAATTTTTCATTTAGCATAAATTAATTTTAAATTTAATACAATCGCTTATCTAAAGCGGTAACTATAATTTATTCATCAATTTGTTAATTCTCTTATCCACCATGCTGTGCTACTGGTTTTTTGGGAGTCTCCTCTCTTATGGCACATTTTCATATCCAACGTAAAACAGATCAGAAACACAATGTCATCGAACGAGAATTTCACTTTAAACCAATGAAAGCCACACTTCTCGAGCGAACGAGAGAAGCAACCAAACTATGTCAAAACTCATCCAATAAGCATTAATGTTTATGGACAGGTGTGCGAGCGCTTTCTGGTAGTCCGTCCCGTCCCGTCCTCGAATCCTTCGCCCGAAAGGAATTAAAAATCAAAATCTACCTTTTCGTTCACTGTAGCGCCGAAGAAAACCCATCACGAAAGGGTAACACGAACCACTCACTTTGAATTTGCAAAAAACAGATCCCAAACTTGTCTCGTCACAAAAAAAACACCGAACTACAAATGAGTGTCACTTGGGGAGAAGCTTATTTGGAGGCTTCGAGCGGATTTGAATTCGCGTTGTTTCGCATTGCTTTCGAAATGAAAATATGAAACCAGAAGCGACCGCACCGGCGCGGCAACATTATTGGCTACCGGTTGGGTGCACGGTTCTAGTGTGCCGCCGGATCATAGGGAGGTAGGGTGGGGTGCGCGCAGAGAACCTCAATGAAGGGGTGAATTCTGTTTTAGTAGGTCAATTGGTACGTTCACCTCAACGAGTATTGTGAGGAGAATGGGAGAAAGAACAGGACCACCATCACCATCCTGCCAAGAACGTCCAGTCCACTGTCTCTCTCTCTCTCCGTCTCCCTCTCTCTGTCTCTCTTTCCGGATCGCTTATGTTTAATTAAGCCAAATGATGCCGGAGTGCACTTTGATCAATTTATTAATTGGGTGAATGTTCTTATACGCCATTACCCTGGGACTTTTGCTCGAACGCGAATGGTGATGCCAACCCGCCAACCCAGCCACAGACGGGCCATGAACAAAACAAAAACCCAACTCTCGCTCGCGATGATTCCGATTGTGTGTGAGTCAGCCTGTTGTTTTTTCGCTCTGGTTACCGTTTCGCAGACCGGGAACCTACTAACTGTTGCACTTGTAAATTTGTGCAATTTTTCAAGCTCCCTCCACTTTAGCGCTCTTCAATAAAAGTCGGACCGTTCGCGGCTTGTTGATTTTGTGCATACCGCTCACCAGGCTGCCGCGACTATTAAGCTCATTGATCCCGTTTTTATTTCCCTTCTGACGAGTGTGGTGTACCGTCTTGATCGTACGCTCTTGTTGTTGGTGCTGTCGATCGGTGATTGCACTCGATCGTTAGTACCTACTCGTTCCGGAGTTTGGTTTAGTGTTCTTGTGTTTTTTTTTTCTCTCTCTGTTGGAGGGGGATGTCCGGGGAACGGGACATGGAGATGGTGCTTAAATAGTTGATTTCATTGCCTTTATAGCAAGCCGGGGTAGAAAGTGAATGCTCGCTCAATGTACGAAACCATCGATGCTGAAGATTACGAGGCTTTTGTTGGGTGTTTGTCGATTCGGTTGGGCTCTACTAGAGTATCAGCAGTAAAATAAAAAGGAAGGCCGGCCCCGTTTAATCAGAGCACCGTTTTAGGTTCCGATTGCTTTCATCGCTTTCATAACCAGTTGTTGCAAGAACGCACCACATTTGGAAATCACTTTTATATTGGCTTTTACTTAAAGCACGCATAAAGCTGTCAACACAATTCCAATCGGGAGAAACAAGTGTCGTTTTATTAGTAAGGATCATTTTTGGCTTTAGCGACCCAGAAACAATAAGCTCTGTGTCATGTGAGTGGCTAATTTGACTTTCCTTTAGCGAACTGTTCTTACTGCAAAATTCAAGTCGTATACAGATCATGCTATCATGTAATATTTGACTATAAAAATTATTATTCCAAATTAAAATTAAAGCTAAGCCTTATTTCGGGAAAATCTCAGTCTGTAAGCCTTCAAATATGTAGGATGCATATTAGAATATCTTAAAACTCATTTTCGACACAATTTGTAAACTACAAACTTGTCTTCGTTATAAAACTTATGTCTAAG
>KZ061671.1:62831-81824 GCA_002091835.1 Anopheles maculatus | reverse complement strand
TTCATAACTTAGTCCTTTTAATTTTGCTGAGAAAAAGCAATTTTGTATAGTTACGTCAATTGCCTTACTTATCGCCTATAAGCCGTCAGTAAATTATCGTTACCCACACCTGAAAACAGTTGTGAAATCTATTTCACTCACAACATATCATTTCATATTCAATATTCAATACATTTCGTGTGTTCACACATAAAGCAAAACAAACCCGCGGATATAATATTTTCTAGCAAGAAAATTGGCGTCTAGACTACAAATAGCAAAACCTTTCCGTCGCCTTTCACCTTCACTATCGCACTGCCGGCAAAGGGTCGACCAGACGCAGACGGACATTCAGCCCTACCGCAGTTAGTCAGGCCACAGTGCATTTTGTACAGAAATGGAAAACAAAAACACAAAACTATTCTGGTCGGCAAAGTGCGGGAAAAACGCCATCAGATGGACCTGAACCACACTGCGATCTCATGCCCGGCGACCACAACAAGAGAGGGCGCACACACATCGTTCGGGTCAAGCATGGGTCTGTGGAATGTTTGGAGATTTATTCACTATCGCAAACAATAGCCCGCCTGGCCTGACCGCAAACGATTGCAAGCGCAGGGAGATGCAAAAGCGGGAGCGGGACTTTCACGAAATCGATCGTCGTCAAACCACAATCGCACGAACCTTGCGCGGTTAGAGTGCGCAGATGCATTTAGCCAAGAAAATGTATGTTTTTCTATTCTGTTTTCCCCTTTTTTTTTAGTTGACAATTGTCTATCGGTTTTGCATAGAGGAGGCGCACACGGACACAACACCGGCGCTGGCGATGCACATAAATCAAAATAACAACTTTCGCCGACCCTTTCACTGTTTGGTGTGCAGACCCTGCAGTTGAATGAAGCTCGTGCGTTGCGTGACGTTACGAAATTGCGTATGGAGAGTTGTTGTAATCCTTGAAAAAATAGTTAAAAGAAAATAGGAGAATTCTCTTTGGAAGTTCGAATTCTTGCAAACCAAAATCTCGCAAGCCTAATTTTTTGTTTTATTTAGGAAGTTTTTGAAAACTGACACACACACACGCTCACGCACCCAGCGGGTCATCCTCATCGGAGGTCAGCATATTTTGAATCGGTCGTTATGTTTCCTAAAAGGCAATTCCCTCTCCTTTCTATCTCTTTTCCTCCTCGTCTAAACCCTCTTTACAACAACCTGCCAGTGTGCGTTCCAACGCAATACGCTTTGTGTACGGTATACCCTGTGGCTGGCACGTGAAATGTCCATCCATTTGTGGAATGCGCATCAGCCTACGCAACGCACCACCACCAAAACGGCAATGAAAGCAATCGAGATGGCCAACAGATTCCACCCGCCAACCCCAAAAATGGTTTGCAGCACTGGGGCCCCAAATGTTCGTGGCTCCGGTGCCGTCTCCGTGCGTGCGTCTCTGTGAGGAGGGCGAAGATCGAGCGCCAAGGTCAAGAAACAGTTACCTTTAAGTGATTCGTTAAAGCCACCCCGTCAATTCGCTGACAGCTGAGTAGATTGGACTTTAGCAAGTGGTCTAAGGAGTTGGGAGATGGAAACAAGCGATGAGTTTTCTTCTCACCCTCTCTCTCTCTCTCGCTCTCCCCACTTTGGTTGTCTCAAAGTCTTTGGTTTACTTTGTGGTTGTTGCTAAATATAGGAGAACGAGTAAAGAAAACTATTAACGGAAAGCAATGATAATAGTAATAACAATAAAATGCTCATCTCAGATGATCCCACATGACGCTGATGACGATCAAGATTATGCTGGGAAGGGTGAAAGATACACACACACATACATACAGCAAAGTGACAGCATTATTGTCCAGGGAGTGCTGGCAAAAGGGGTGGTGAGCTTCGCTTTACTACACCTGCCTGCCGAAAGAAACCTGCCAAGCGCAAAGATGATCATCGATTTCGGCATGAGCACATGATCGCGCAATCGAATTCGGCGGCCAGCCATCGCCTTCGCGCTGTAACTCACCCAAAAACCTCTTCACAAAAGCAGCTGCCAATAAATAGAAAGAGCCATAAAAACGAAAGATAAAATGTTATTCACTTTTTTTGTTAGCGAGAAGCTTCTTTATTCCAGCACAACACGGGCACCGGTTTGGAGATGAAGAAATGATTTACTGGAGACAAAGAGGGAGGAAAAAAACACTCGCACCCTCCCACCCCCACCATACTTCTCGATCGTGCCTTTTGAATTGCGCGGAGGAGTTTCTCGGTTCCATCCAAATCAAACCATCTGTGCAGCCGTCAAATTCATTTTTTCGAAAGGCCATCCGTATCGAATGGAGGCTCCTCCGAGCGCGCGAGCTTGGGAAATTTATGTTGCGCCCGGGCTTTACGACGGTCGGCCCCGTCCGCAATCGCGATCGATTTGCTGATTTATATGAAAAACTTTCGGGTTCGGGAGCTTCTTCTTCATCTCCGCTCCGGGGGAGGATTGTTGTTTGAGTTTGAGGGGAGAGTGGGGAAAAGGAAGCGAACGGAGGGTTCCTAATGGTCAGCAAGTTGTCCATTTAAATCGATTTGAATGAGACTATGATGAGTTTATGTGAGCCATAAATAATGGGTCTTTACTGTCGTGCGCCGAACGAATCGCCTTTTTCGATTAATGCCCGCGGCTTAAGGCTCGATGTAAGATATTGAAATAGAAAATATTAATTCATACTGAGTTTATGTATTTTTTTTCGAATCTTGGCATCGCGTTTTGCGGCAGAGTCTTTAAGATTTAAAATAAAAAATTGAAGAAAATATTATGAGTAACATACGATTGAGGTACGATTGTTTAAAAGTATATCAATAACTTTTTCACACTATTTAATTATGCTTTCGCACATAAACTATCATAAAAATAAATAACATACTTGGGGAAGACATGACGTTTTTCACACATGTACTGATTGTTTTGACGTAATATCAGCATCCTTTGCCTAAAGAGCTGATGATGTTGTCTTATCAACTGAAATCCTCTAGAATCTCCTATCGATAGCCAAGCCATATCAACACACGAAAGTCTCACGAATCCTATCTCCTGCTCATGTGACATTAAGCGTAATGAAAGTTTCGATCAATCATTAGACACATGCACGCTTAAAGATCATCCCACCACGGTTCCACATCTCTACCATCGGTGATCTTTCACTTTAAATCACGAACCACAAGCCAACCTGCCGCCGATACCGATTCCACTTAAAGCCTCCCGATTGTGTGCCGTATTGCGACATTTGTCGATTCGATTTTCGATCGACACAAAACATTTCGATACAGTGGGCTGCAAATAGTTGTGCGCCTCCAGATCATGATGCGATCGCCAAAGGAGGGATCGCGCTGTGCACGGTAATAAGATGCGCCTGCTGCGCCAAAAGATGTCCGTTCGCGTCGCGTTCCCACGATTAAAAATCTTCACTGCTGTGCCTGAGACACTACAAAAAAGGGCCTCACGTGTCGGGAGGTGGAGAGTCTTGAACGGATGAAGGCAACAGCAACAGGTTGGTAACACGCAAACGCGTGACGTTTTGGCGATTAGGTCAAGCTAAGGTTTTAGAAGCAGGAGGCTCTTACGCAACCTCGTCCGTCTTCTGATGATGGCTTGCAACTTTAGCTATCGGTGCTTGAAATGCTTGCACTGGGACCAGTGGTTTGGGTATATCATCAAATCGCTGCCCAGAGCCACTTTCTGGGACAACCGAGAATCGATCGATCGGTAGAAGGAGCAGCGAGCGATGTGCTTATGTGTTATGTCTTGCTCCACCAGCTGTGCCCCATCGTCGGCTGTCGTCGGTGCTGATAGGAAAACGTGCAAAATCGCTTCAATCGGCTTGGCTTGGTGACTCAAGGGCATATTATTTATGGAATCCGTCGGCTGCACCGATCACATGTTGTCGTTGCCAGTTTACATCATGCTACCGATTTGCATGAAAGCATGTAATGGACGTATGGTCGTCGGTGGAGATAGGCGAGATTGCTGAAATCGGTGATCGTAAACCGCAAATGTGTTGATTTGTGGCCAGAGTCATTGTCCCTTGTGTGGTGCATGTGACGTTCAATTTATGTGAGAAAACAAAAAATTTTAAAGCTTATAAGTGTGTTTGAAAATTATTCAAATGAGCGTGTAAAGCATGCTTTTAATCGTTGCTATGTTCGTGTTTTCTATTTCCCTAACTTTGTTAAAAATGGCATCAAAAATGTTAATGCCACAAGCTTCATCTGTGTACGGTAAACGAGGGCAACATCCCGTTGGGTGACAGCTTCAGCTTCAAACCTCCCACTAACGCCACTCTAGCACGCCAAAGCGTTGGCAAAAAAGTTCACTTGCAACACTGCTCGCTGACCATTCACACCTCCACGAAAACAATGAAACAAATGTGTAAATTCAAATTACCTGCACGTCAAGCCGCCCGCTGCCTGCTGTGACATAGATTCTGTCCCATTTCAACAACCACCCTCCCCCCAGAGCAACCAACTCCCAGACTCAAACCGTCTGTCGCAACGAGTTTGCTCCGTAAGCTTCCGGAAAGTGCTGGTTCTGTGCGCCCCGTGAGTGTTTCGTAGACAACAGGTTTCATTCTTCATACGAGCAACTGGTAACTGCGCACTGGCACTGATCATTGTTTAGTGTTTGCCTCTTTTCGGTGTGTGTCTTTCAGCACAGAAATCAACGCCACAAACGGAAATAAATGGTGACATTTAACATACTCGATCCCCATTATTTCCATACCATACCGAGCCGTTTTCGGCTGCATTACAAACGCTCGATTCAACGAGCACAGTTCGAAAGGTTGAGGGAAGGGTCAGCGACAAGAATGTTAATGTTTCCCTTCCACGGGACCAGCCCTACCGGGTTGGCTACCGAACGGTTGGCCCGTTTTGCTTGATGAACTCCTCAAGCTGCTGAATGCAATCCCACAATCGTTTCCAGTGAAAGACGTAGCTGGTAGTTGCTGGAAGCTGAATTCATTTACATATATTGTGTACCAGTTGCGCTTCCAGCCGCATTGAAATTGGGCAACAATCGTAATGAAATTAAGCAATCTGTAGTCTATAGACTGTTAAATGGTTCTGTTTTTCAAATGCAAGAAAATTCTCTAATGGTTTAATTTTCTTACCGACAAGTGTAATACTACATTTAAAATTTGGCATGTTATTCAATCAACTTGATGTAAGTTTTCGCTTGTTGCATTACTTATACACTTAACAGTTTAAGACAATCTTGATTTAACAAAAAAATAATTATCCTAAATGTACCTTTTGATATTTAATTTTGTCGTTAATTTTTCATTTAGCATAAATTAATTTTAAATTTAATACAATCGCTTATCTAAAGCAGTAACTATAATTTATTCATCAATTTGTTAATTCTCTTATCCACCATGCTGTGCTACTGGTTTTTTGGGAGTCTCCTCTCTTATGGCACATTTTCATATCCAACGTAAAACAGATCAGAAACACAATGTCATCGAACGAGAATTTCACTTTAAACCAATGAAAGCCACACTTCTCGAGCGAACGAGAGAAGCAACCAAACTATGTCAAAACTCATCCAATAAGCATTAATGTTTATGGACAGGTGTGCGAGCGCTTTCTGGTAGTCCGTCCCGTCCCGTCCTCGAATCCTTCGCCCGAAAGGAATTAAAAATCAAAATCTACCTTTTCGTTCACTGTAGCGCCGAAGAAAACCCATCACGAAAGGGTAACACGAACCACTCACTTTGAATTTGCAAAAAACAGATCCCAAACTTGTCTCGTCACAAAAAAAACACCGAACTACAAATGAGTGTCACTTGGGGAGAAGCTTATTTGGAGGCTTCGAGCGGATTTGAATTCGCGTTGTTTCGCATTGCTTTCGAAATGAAAATATGAAACCAGAAGCGACCGCACCGGCGCGGCAACATTATTGGCTACCGGTTGGGTGCACGGTTCTAGTGTGCCGCCGGATCATAGGGAGGTAGGGTGGGGTGCGCGCAGAGAACCTCAATGAAGGGGTGAATTCTGTTTTAGTAGGTCAATTGGTACGTTCACCTCAACGAGTGTTGTGAGGAGAATGGGAGAAAGAACAGGACCACCATCACCATCCTGCCAAGAACGTCCAGTCCACTGTCTCTCTCTCTCTCTCTCTGTTTCCCTCTCTCTGTCTCTCTTTCCGGATCGCTTATGTTTAATTAAGCCAAATGATGCTGGAGTGCACTTTGATCAATTTATTAATTGGGTGAATGTTCTTATACGCCATTACCCTGGGACTTTTGCTCGAACGCGAATGGTGATGCCAACCCGCCAACCCAGCCACAGACGGGCCATGAACAAAACAAAAACCCAACTCTCGCTCGCGATGATTCCGATTGTGTGTGAGTCAGCCTGTTGTTTTTTCGCTCTGGTTACCGTTTCGCAGACCGGGAACCTACTAACTGTTGCACTTGTAAATTTGTGCAATTTTTCAAGCTCCCTCCACTTTAGCGCTCTTCAATAAAAGTCGGACCGTTCGCGGCTTGTTGATTTTGTGCATACCGCTCACCAGGCTGCCGCGACTATTAAGCTCATTGATCCCGTTTTTATTTCCCTTCTGACGAGTGTGGTGTACCGTCTTGATCGTACGCTCTTGTTGTTGGTGCTGTCGATCGGTGATTGCACTCGATCGTTAGTACCTACTCGTTCCGGAGTTTGGTTTAGTGTTCTTGTGTTTTTTTTTTCTCTCTCTGTTGGAGGGGGATGTCCGGGGAACGGGACATGGAGATGGTGCTTAAATAGTTGATTTCATTGCCTTTATAGCAAGCCGGGGTAGAAAGTGAATGCTCGCTCAATGTACGAAACCATCGATGCTGAAGATTACGAGGCTTTTGTTGGGTGTTTGTCGATTCGGTTGGGCTCTACTAGAGTATCAGCAGTAAAATAAAAAGGAAGGCCGGCCCCGTTTAATCAGAGCACCGTTTTAGGTTCCGATTGCTTTCATCGCTTTCATAACCAGTTGTTGCAAGAACGCACCACATTTGGAAATCACTTTTATATTGGCTTTTACTTAAAGCACGCATAAAGCTGTCAACACAATTCCAATCGGGAGAAACAAGTGTCGTTTTATTAGTAAGGATCACTTTTGGCTTTAGCGACCCAGAAACAATAAGCTCTGTGTCATGTGAGTGGCTAATTTGACTTTCCTTTAGCGAACTGTTCTTACTGCAAAATTCAAGTCGTATACAGATCATGCTATCATGTAATATTTGACTATAAAAATTATTATTCCAAATTAAAATTAAAGCTAAGCCTTTTTCGGGAAAATCTCAGTCTGTAAACCTTCTTATATGTGGGATGAGTATTACAATATCTTAAAACTCATTTTCGACACAATTTGTAAACTACAAACTTGTCTTCGTTATAAAACTTATGTCTAAGGACGCCATACAACACGTTCTTAGTTAGATGTTCTTAATGTAAAACTAAACACTCTTTAATTCATGCTCCCAACATTGTATCCCGAATGCCCACCTTACAAGTTACATCTCTGCAGTGTCTTCATAATTAACACAACACCAACATAAATACTGCAAATGGCAGAACGTGTCTGCATGCATTCTCCATTTTTCCGCACCATAATGTCTCATACTTTGTTTGCTCTTCTCACTATACTTGCAGGCAACGCGAAAGGTGTCAAAACGTGGATATTTATTCGTCGCCCCCTGGGACTGGGACTTTAGCAATCCGGTCTACAGAACAAAGGTAAGTGGTACGAACGAGCTTGGTGAACGCCGTGTTGTCGCCAATGTCACTTGGTCTGCTAGTGTTCAAGAGTTGAGTTTTTCCTTCGCGTGTTTAGTTGATACTGAGGGCGGCCCAGTACTGTACGGTGACGGATTTCGAACGGATCGATGGATCACGATCCGCCACCGAGAGCGATCCTGCTGGGTGACCGAAGCAGTCTTTCCGTCTTGGAAAACCATCGTTGAATTTCTTGGCACAAGATTCGCTGCCAGTGTTGTTGTTTATTTATCACTTGCAAGTCCACTGCAGCTGTCACTCGCATAACCCCGACTCGGTTCGCTCCTGGCACCGTCAAGGTACCAAGGTGAGAAAAGAGTGATCCGCTGGAGAGAAGGGGCGGATGCAAATTAAATCGTTTAGTCAGCGCCACGGCCTAATGTCCACAGCTGGAAGCGGTACAAGTTAAGCGCTTTCCGTGCCAAACACGCCAACAACTTCCAGACCTACATCGGCTCCAATCGATACCATTCTTGAGCATGAGCTGCTGCATGTCGCCAGTTGTTAGATCAACTGTTTCACTTCCCTGTGTGGGGGAGGAATGGGATTCGGGCAGGGAACTTTGGGATTAGTGGGATTCCAAGTTGGTCGAAGTATCAAACGGTAGCCGTGGATCCATGGACGACGGTGCACTCGATATATCCGGGAGCAGCGTTCAGCTGTCGATAGGACAACCGTTGATCGACACGAACGCCAAAGGGGAAACGACTGGGACGGAGCGCGTCGCTTTACGGTCGACTGGATCGGTTCGCGATCACGGGCACCGATTTCGCCATCGACCGTTTCGCTCCGGTCCGGACTTTGGTGCGATTGATGGATGTCAAAAAGTGGCTGATTAATTTACATATCAGGTGCAAAGGAAACCGGTGGCTGCAGCACCAGCTGACTTGCTGCCGATGCTTGATTGATCCAACGTCCCCGCCGGACTGGAGTTAGCGCGCTGCGCAACAAATTGGACGACGCAACACTCGCAACGCGGGCTGTTCAGGTGCCAGGTGCCCGTTTTCAACTGCGGTTTGTTCAGCCTCACTGTGCATGATTATCGTGCCCGATGTTGACCTAGATGGTGGGCAGTGCGGATAATTAGATATTTGAAGGAAATTTTCTTCAAAGATAAAACGTTGTTTTATTGCTTAAAGGACAAACAACGATATTTTATTGATTTTACTTTATAACTTTACGGACTTATCGATGACCCACTGAATCCAGTCAAGGTAGTAGGCAACATTAGTGTACACACCTGGCAGTGGTATACCACACCGGTACGGTCCAAAGCTTATAATCCCAGCCAGTACCCAATGGTTAGCTTCTCTGCGCAGTAAACCCCCTCCTGAGTCACCGTGGCATACGTCTCGCCTAGAAACACCTCCGGCGCACAGATGTATCCGCGGTACCTCAGCCGCTCGCAACCCGTAAGCCTTAGCGCACGCGCTCACATTCCTTCCCATCATTTCAATTTTGTACTTGCGTATCAGGCCAGCAAATGACTTCGTTCTTCCCCATCCAGTTACGGTAAAATTCTGACCAACAATCTCCGGCACTTCGATGCTCCAGTTAGGTAGACAGGCGGGCCCTATCTGTACACCGTACTCGACCGGCACAGTAAGCTGGACCAGTGCAATGTCGTGCAGCAAGTCTCGTCGTTGTCGTTCGAAAAAGCCATGAGTAATGATCATCTCCACGCCGTAGTCCACCGGTTGCTGCGGGTTACAAACATACTGACCGCGCACGTACATGCAATCCTCATCTTGCCCAAGGTCCCAATCACCCAGCCGTACCCGGTAGTCTGACGCGCTGAAAATGATGATAATTTTCACTCGTAACACATATGCGCGTAATTCTGTGCCGCTTATCACTTACTGTTTACTAGCACCACGCACAGCCACAAAACAGTGAGCAGCTGATAGAATGAACCGGCTGTTGATGAGTGACCCGCTACACACAATCTTTCTGACCCGTCGGAGCAGAATCATCGCTGTCCACGGGAACTGATCGAGCTGTGTCTCGCGACTATCGAAGCTGAACACTTCCTCATATTGGGAGAGTCGTCCACAGTTCGGTTCGCTGTGAAACACCGGACAGCAGACGAGTTGTTTTCGTTCGTCTTCCGTCTTAACTCGTTCCCGAAATGTGGTGCACTGTGCGGCTGGTACGAGAATTCCATTTCGGTCACCTTCACGATTGTCCAGTGTGCAGTGCGGTTGCTCACCCTGAACAGTGCATTGTTTCCTGGTTAAGAAGGAGAGAACCACATACAGAAAAATATTTCTGACTGTCACATTCATTTTGGAAGCAATATTTAACGCTAGTTAATGTGTTCACGGTACGAAAGAAACTAGACGAGCTTCGTATTCATTTTTACTGATGCTGGAACGATGTGTAAATCACACGGTAGAGCTTGATAAGGGTAATCCCTATATTATCAGCGGGATGTCCGCTTGGAAAGTTTCTTACGTCGACACAATTTAAAACACAATTCGTTACAAAAAAAAAGTGATATTGTAAATAGTATCTTACAACTGTCAAGCCGATCATTCTGCCGAGAATAGCGAGTCAAGGCTTTAGGAATCATCTTTAGGTACGCATTTAAGATCTGAGTATATCTTGCTTTTATCTGGCTCTACAATGTCGACAATGATCTGAATGATCTTAGAATCGGAATGATCTAAGTATATGCACATGGTTCATTCCTGCACTGCAGCTCTCTATAGAAACTTCATAGTGTATTAGACTCCAAAAAATTCCTTTGTAGATTGCGTGATTAAATGACTACTGGCAAGTAAAAATCTTACCTTTGCTTCAGTGAAAAATCAATACTGAATAAACTAGTATTGCTTTAGGCATTAGAGTTAGCAAATGGGCAAACTACAGCCTAAATAGCTTTTATTTTTGACGGACTTATCGATGACCCACTGAATCCAGTCAAGGTAGTAGGCAACATTAGTGTACACACCTGGCAGTGGTATACCACACCGATACGGTCCAAAGCTTATAATCCCAGCCAGTACCCAATGGTTAGCTTCCCTGCGCAGTAAACCCCCTCCTGAGTCACCGTGGCATACGTCTCGCCTAGAAACACCTCCGGCGCACAGATGTATCCGCGGTACCTCAGCCGCTCGCAACCCGTAAGCCTTAGCGCACGCGCTCACATTCCTTCCCATCATTTCAATTTTGTACTTGCGTATCAGGCCAGCAAATGACTTCGTTCTTCCCCATCCAGTTACGGTAAAATTCTGACCAACAATCTCCGGCACTTCGATGCTCCAGTTAGGTAGACAGGCAGGCCCTATCTGCACACCGTACTCGACCGGCACAGTAAGCTGGACCAGTGCAATGTCGTGCAGCAAGTCTCGTCGTTGTCGTTCGAAAAAGCCATGAGTAATGATCATCTCCACGCCGTAGTCCACCGGTTGCTGCAGGTTACAAACATACTGACCGCGCACGTACATGCAATCCTCATCTTGCCCAAGGTCCCAATCACCCAGCCGTACCCGGTAGTCTGACGCGCTGAAAATGATGATAATTTTCACTCGTAACACATATGCGCGTAATTCTATGCCGCTTATCACTTACTGTTTACTAGCACCACGCACAGCCACAAAACAGTGAGCAGCTGATAGAACGAACCGGCTGTTGATGAGTGACCCGCTACACACAATCTTTCTGACCCGTCGGAGCAGAATCATCGCTGTCCACGGGAACTGATCGAGCTGTGTCTCGCGACTATCGAAGCTGAACACTTCCTCATATTGGGAGAGTCGTCCACAGTTCGGTTCGCTGTGAAACACCGGACAGCAGACGAGTTGTTTAAGTTCGTCTTCCGTCTTAACTCGTTCTCGAAATGTGGTACACTGTGCGGCTGGTACGAGAATTCCTTTTCGGTCACCTTCACGATTGTCCAGTGTGCAGTGCGGTTGGTCACCCTGAACAGTGCATTGCTTCCAGCTTAAGAAGGAGAGAACCACAAACAGAGCAATATTTCTGACTGTCACATTCATTTTGGAAGCAATATTTAACGCTAGTTAATGTGTTCACGGTACGAAAGAAACTAGACGAGCTTCGTATTCATTTTTACTGATGCTGGAACGATGTGTAAATCACACGGTAGAGCTTGATAAGGGTAATCCCTATATTATCAGCGGGATGCCCGCTTGGAAAGTTTCTTACGTCGACGCAATTTAAAACACAATTCGTTACAAAAAAAAACAGTGATATTGTAAATAGTATCTTACAACTGTTAAGCCGATCATTCTGCCGAGAATAGCGAGTCAAGGCTTTTGGAATCATCTTTAAGTACGCATTTAAGATCTGAGTATATCTTCCTTTTATCTGGCTCTACAATGTCGAGAAAGGTCTGCCGTCTGAATCTGAATGATCTAAGTATATGCACATGGTTCATTCCTTGTTGAACTGCAGCTCTCTATAAGAACTTCATAGTGTATAAGACTTCAAAACATTTCCTTTGTAGATTGCGTGATTAAATGACTACTGGCAAGTAAAAATCTTACCTTTGCTTCAGTGAAAAATCAATACTGAATAAACTAGTATTGCTTTAGGCATTAGAGTTAGCAAATGGGCAAACTACAGCCTAAATAGCTTTTATTTTTGGAATACATAACGCTGTTAAAAAAAACCGAAATCAGAAGATGATATTTCCTGCTACGATCAGTATGACCCATTTCAATTGCATCACCTATCCTGGGCCCAGCGGATAACCCAGATAACCATGTTCAATCCGCTGATGCTTAGGTACGAACATCAAAACCTCCAGTACTCGCTCATTAAATAACTTCTTTAAAGTGATGTTTTCAAACATCCAAATACCCGGCAACACCAATCAGCGTCCCCCGTACACCAACTGTCCAACTTCACATCTGCTACCAAGCCGGGCCACCCCAAGCTGCGGGATGTTGCAATAGCTTTTGCGCTTGCTTACCACCGTTTAAACCACGCCGATCAAATCGATCGCAAATCGTGTTCACGACCTGCCAACCGTCCCAAATGCAGCGCGTTGCGCATAGTTAATCGAAACGGCGACTTTCACGGGTTACGCCACCGGCAACACCCAAATTTACGCGACCCGGGACACGGTTCTCGGGATATTTCGGGACTCTGGCTCGGCCAACACTGCGTCGAAATCGCTAAAATCAGCTAGACGAAACGTACTCTGGCCCCTCGTTCGATGGATTTTCCAAACCCATTAAGCAGCAACACGCGAATGCGTCTGACAACTGACGTCGGGTGCCTGTACGCGGCGATCCATCCCGCGGGCGGACAGTCCGTTTTTCGTGAAAGGACCTCCGCGTACCTTTAAACACCATAATTGACTGCATGATAGCAGAAATAAGCGCAACAACACACCGACACACACACACAAGCTCCACCCTTCGTGTCCGCCCGTACTTCCCGCCCAAAAGTAGCGAACGACGAGGTTAGAGCCTATCGTAAGGCTCTCAGAATCATAAAGCCGAAAGCAAAACGCTGACGCAATGATTACAAAATTGATTCGATTTCCTACAGATTAGCCGGAACGGGCCGGTAAGCAAAGGTGTGTGCGTGTGTGTGTGTGTAAAAGCCCGCGAACCGCGATGTTGCCTTCTTCACGGATTTTTCATCTGCCCCAAAATAAAGTAAAGGCGGAAGAAAGGTGGCCCAACCCATGCCTCAACTTCACCACTCCCTCTGCTTCTTCCTCCCCACAGCACAACGGTTCGGGAATTGGCTTTTCGCTTTTATTCTTTACATAATTTCATTGCTGCTTTCGTTTCTTTGGTGCGAAGCGCAAAACGGAGAATGCACCACAAACAAACGTACTGTTTTATTTCGACCGGCACGACACGGCCATTGCTGGGGCATGTGGGAAGGGCTGGAGATCGTGGGGTGGTCGAAAACCTCCTCCCTCGAGAAAAAGGGAGGGCGGAAGGTTCCCTGCATGATCAATCAACGGGCGGGCAGATCGACCGAATGGCGCGAATGGGTTTGGCTGTAAGTATAAGAAGCTCACTTATGCTGGTCCACGAAATGCCGGCCCACTTTTATTTATTTCTTGTAACCATACCCAGCCGATCGGTTTTCCAAATGCACCCCAAAAGTTTTGCGTTATGCTGGCACGGGAAGCTTGGTTTGGTTAGTTTTGGTTTCCAATCGATTACTTCGGATTAGGAAAAATTGATTCCCTTTCTTCTTTATCTTCCACCCCTTTCAATTGGATGATTCGATTGGAAGCTGCAGGAAAATGAAATGAAATTTATTTTATTCTATTCCGACCGTGCTTTACAACATTCTTTCTACACTCAAATAAATCATGTATTGTTGTGCGAAAAGAAAAAAAAACCACTCTAGGTAAATTATTTTTCACGCATTGAAAACGAAAATTAATGTACCCTGCCGAACACAATTTTCATTTACGCTCGCCAGATCACCTAAAACCGACCAGTGTTGCGTGTCGCTGATATCGAAACGCGATCGAAAATGTATCTTGCAGCTGTAAATCAATTAAAAATTAGTACCAGTCTCGTTCCGCGACAGGACAAAATATCGCCCCGCCACATGAAACAATGGACCAGCTACAACGGACCGATTTCGGAAACGATTTAAAATTATCCGCCTTAGGCGCCTGTGCGCAAGGAAAGCTTTTGTTTGGCCAAACTCCTACGCAACTGTCACACTTTCGTTGCACCGAGACAGTGTGCGTCTGAGACGCGGTGCCATTTATCGAGCAGCGTTCGATCCGGCACAACAAAACGATTGCGAAAGTGAAGGAAATATCATCAAACCACGCAGTTTTGGTTGGATGATTTGTTCTGCATTGTGTGTGTGTGTTTGTGTTTCTAAGCACAGATCTGCCAGCCCATAACCTCCGTACAAAGAAATGGCTTACTTTACAATCGAAAGTGCACAACAGAGCTCCCCGAACGGATGGGGGGAATCATTTAATTTCAATTTAAACGAATTAATCGATCTCAATTAATCAATTTCTCACGACCGCGGCCACAGTCGCGACAGTTTGTCTCGCTTGCTCAGGGCCGGTGTGTTTTTTCAATGTGCGCACACCCGCCATTAAGCTTCCAAAACCCTCTTCCGCCCCCCCATTCAATTGAATTTCCTTTTGCCATTCTCCGCTCCGAAGTGGGTCCGTTTGTGTTTTCCATTTCCCGTACGAAAGTGCAATGAAACATGCGCCACAGTCTTACTTTTCCTTACGCCCTGCCTGACCCGACCAATGTGTCCCAGCTGACGCGCACAACCGAACACCACCACCCGGTCTGTTTGTTGCAGGAAATGAATAATACTTTTCTTTTCACCGACACCTTACCCTTCTGGGATGCCACCCCGTTGGATGGAGGCGCGTGCGGGTCGGTGTACGAGTGCAAGGGGCTGTCGTGTGCGATTAAACGCGACTTCGTGCCCTGTGGATAGAATGAACGTGCGGAGCGCTAAGTGTTGGTGGGACCGGCGCTGGTGTGGTGACCGGAAATTAACCTGCAACGGCAAACGAACGGCTAGAAGATGGAGTGTAGGATTGCCAATAACTGGCTCCGATGGACCGTAGCCGTTCGATCGGTTTCGATCGGTGGTGCATTCGTGTGGGTGGAAATGAATGCAGTTGCATCACCGGGGCGCGCAAACAACGGTTATCTTGTACTGTAGATGAGTTTTGTTGGGCTGAAGATTAGGTTATGGGAAGTTTTTATTTATAGAACGAGGCTATGTAAAATCATACTTGCAAGACGATCAAATCATCAAGAGAGTATTTGAAGTATTTCAGATCAACGCGTCTTATAAAAAGGATTATCCAACGACCCCAATACACATTCGAACGAAAGAGCCCATAATGTAACGCTAAAATGGCACTTAAGCACCCTTTCGCTAACAATCACTTTTTAAAAGGAAAGGTTCAATATTATGTTTATCACCCAATATAACAACTTCTTTAGCACCGATAGTCTCTGCCTGCAGTGTAAAACCCATAAAACCGTTTTCCGATCGAATGCAATCGCATTTCGTACCCAGACGGCCACATTCTTAACAGCCGCTGTGCATCTACACTCCCGCTTCATTACTTCCCGTTTCCATGTGCCCTTTACTCTACGTGTGTTCCCCACTCTCTATATCATCCTGCCCACAGTTACCATGGCAATAAGCAATGCAATGCACTTTACGCTTATGATCAACCGTTCACTCATGATCGACAACGACGAGCGTGAGCCCGTTAGTAGCTCACAAAAGGGGGCAATGAGGAAAAATGCAGCAACAACAACAAAAAACTAAACAAACCCTTGCAACGGTGCAACTGCACTCGTGCGGTCCGTTGCGCTCGTCCTCACACACTCAGCTCAACTGTGTAGGCTGACGCCGTTGTACTGTTACATAATAGTGCAGCTAATAACGGACACGGTTAATCGTAATAACTGTAATGATGATAAGCAAAGCATTTCGGTTGGTCCCGGCACACATACACGTATGCAACAGTAACAACAACAATAACTAAATTGGAAGGAAAGCCTCTTCCGTACACTGCTCACCTTCACCCGTCGCTCGTATGCCGATGCACGTCGATACTTCTCAATCTTCGCTGCTCCATCACCGAATTTCATCCACCCACCGTCGTCCTCCCCATAGTTATCCCTTCCGAATGGCAGATTATGCTTGTCGATGACGAACCGACGGGTCCCGTTCGCACGCTTAGGGCGGGCTTAGTGCAGGATTGAAATTCCAACCCCTTGGGCCAGACTAATCCATCCTCCCTGTCGCATCACAGCTACGATGGATTCATCAATTTTCAATCAAGAGCTAATGATAATGGTTCGCAATTTGGCATCCGATCGTGATCGAAAACAGTGGAGCCCGCTGCGCAAGATGCGCAAAATGTCGACAAACCGGCACATCGGCTGTGACTGTCGCTTCTCTCTTTCTCTAACGAAGGGATGCAGACAGAACGAGCTTTGGTTATGCAATCGGTATCGGTGGGTAGCTCCAGTGGAGCATAGATACGGGAAATATTGGACAATTTTCGGGTGCAATAGCAATGTATGTCATCAGAGCAAATGGTACTGTGTTGGTGTTTTTTTTTTTGGGAATTTTGAAAATAAAATATGATATTGTATTTCTTTTGTTAATTGCTCTGTTTTCTTCATTTATGTTTTACGTAGAAGATATTTGATAATTTAAATAATTCATGAATATCAACATAAATACATGATAATCATGATCTGAAAACGGAACAAAGCAATAAGGGTTTATTTATTTAGTTATAGTGTTACAATAATAAATTCGGGTCGGAAAATCCAATGTAATCATCATAGATCGGTATGATCGAGAACCAATTTAATAATTTTTGACGTTTTATTTTCTTTATAATCGTCTGCTGTATCAGCTCCAATTTTCAAACGGATCAGCGAGTGTAGTTGAAGTCGTTGATAACAATCTTTGCTTCTCAATTAGGCCTTGGGCCCGTTGATATATCAATAAAAAAAAGTACGTCATTCCTGGAATTCTTGATCTCTTGAAGTCCTTTCTACGGAAAAACGAACCAGATGGGATTTGATAGCTGTTATATAGAAAAATTTCTGTCGTACAGCAGTTTCGTTAAATGTATCTTTATAATAACCATATCAAACCTAAAATTATTTGAGCAATTCTCAAGTCTAATTAGTATTTTTGTGGTAATAAAATACTTTTTTATTAGGATCTTTGAATCCTAATCCAGTTTTTCAGTTTGCAGCAAAAATTCTCCTGTCACTACATACAAACTGACTGGCAAACTAGTTTACGCCAAAAGCTTTTTACTTTTTTTTTTCAAGCATAAAACTAAAATATTCTAGCAAATTCTTGTAAAACTACTTTTTTTTGTGCTTTGTTGACATGTTCAGCTTATTTTCGATGCTATACAAATGTAAACAATCCATGCTTAACCTCGATATGCATTTTACGCAGTTCGCAGGCTAAAACAAGTAGTTCGTTAAAGTTTTGGCTTGTTAATTCTTCCTGTGGTATGAGTTTGTGACGCACTTTAGCGACCAATCTGTTAAAATGGTCTCAAACGCTTCGAGATGAGTTTATCTGTTTCGGTTTAGCTGCTGTGTTATTGTTCAAATGTTTGACCTTAGCTAGTTAAACCGATCAGTTTGTTTAGTCGAAGCCATCATAGACTTACACTCCATAATCGTTGGTGACTATTCGGATTAACCAGTTATATGAAGAGCTAGTCCTTCAAACTTCACAAGTTAAAACTTAAACGAAAATTAATTTAAGGCATCCTAAACATCAACCCAAGAGCAGCCTGGCGTTTGTAAAAAACATTTTGCGTTTTGAAAAATGAAGAGATACAAAGAAAAATTTAGAGACATGTCTCTAAAACGTCAATTTTTCAAATCAAGCTGCCACCACCACCAAGCACCAAGGCAAAGAGAACGAATCCTTGATTTTACTTTCATACATTAAAACACATCACTATTAAATAACTTAACGATGCTTTAGCTAACACTTGCTTTTTTTACACAAGTTTCTTGGATTGAAACGAAATTTGTTCCAAACACTTAAATCTTAAGCTTGAAATTTGGAAAAACAAAATTGTTATGCTGCTACAATTTCTATCGTACCACCTAATCACTCACATCCAAACTGTCCCTGGCCGGATATCACTTGCCACTCAAGGTTTCCGGGAAAACTGTCGGAACCGATCATCCAAAAAAGGGCAAAATAGAGAAAGCTACTATCTGCTCCTAATTTTCCCCTCATTTGATCTCAGGACGTTTTTTTTCTGTTTAAATCATTCCGATTCTCCACATGAGCTTCGGTCAACACGAGGATCAAGGAAACCGAGAGGAGAACGGAGGGAAACACTTAGTGAAAAAAAAACCAACTCCAATAAGATTGACAGATAGTGACCCGTGTCGGACGCTTGGGTGAACCTGATTTGTTCCTTCCGATCGGTATGTGCTGCAAGATGGATGATGTTTACGCAACATCTCGGCATCTCGACATTTCCTTCATTGCGTATGCGCTCGCACCGCACCGCAGTTGCAGCACGCTGCATCGATCCGTTCGGCGTTACCGTTTATGTCACAAGCCGGAGCCCACAAGGGCTCGGCTTCCCTAGCCGCCGGCGACGGTGCTACGGACCATTTATGGTGTCGAGTGTCGCTAAAGGTTGATGCACCTGTTTGCTTGCCCTTTGCTTCGCACTCCATCCATCCAGCCGCCAAGGAGACCGCACGCACGACCAGCATCTGATGC
>KZ061671.1:9261-62816 GCA_002091835.1 Anopheles maculatus | reverse complement strand
CGCTCTAATGCGCTTTCGAGTGCTGGCGCAGTTTTCCTATCCAGCCTCTTGCTTGCTCCCGCGTACGGCTCGCGAGATGAGGAAATGGACCCCAATGCGAGCAACTTTTAGAAACGCCAGGTTTTGCGCAATCGGTGGACCCGACTAATTAGTCACCGGTGGGTCGCCATGAAGTAACCCTAGGCGCAGAAATAAAATCCCCTCCTCTGCTCCCACAGCCCCTTGCGCCAACCCACTGCTGGATGGCGGGAGTGTTGCAATTAAGCGTCGCCTAGCGGATCGTAGGGCTCGAGGGCTTTTAGCGTCGATGCGGAGCGGATGTTGAGTTGTGGTGCGTGTGTGTTTTTATTTTCGTCCTCAGCATTGTCACTCTGGCCACAGACCCTTAGGCGATGCATTTTTGTCTAGTTTTTATTTACCCCGCGCATCCCAACCCCCCCTCGTACACCCGGGCGTTCGCTTTCTTGCTGAGAAAAAAAGGAAAGTTGTCTCTCTGGCAGGGTAAAGCGCTCCAGGGCGCGAGGGTTTTGGCCATGAAATTTTTGGACCCAGTCGCGTCTATCGCGTCCAGTGTGCCGACGCGTACCATGGACAGGTTCGAGATCCGCTGCAGAGCTTGTTGACACATTCAATCGAAACGGAAGGTCCGCGTAGAAGTGAACGGGCCTGCCAGCCGCCACCCGGGATAGGACTTTTGGAACCGGGGAACCCCAGTCGTGACTCGCTGCAGGCTTCTTCCCGGGTTGTCCCGGAGTTTGCTCGCAATATATCGCGATCCGTCGATCTGCTAACAGTATTTTCGTCAGTTCCCACCGTCGTGGCGCACGAGCGGTGACGGGCATTGGTGGACGGTGCAGCAAAACAGACCGCAGCGGTGCGGTAAATGTTTTATTAATGCGTTCGAAGGTCCGATTTCCTTTCCTTGCACGTCGTCACTCACTCACGCCACGGTCCGGTGCGGGAAGCTGGCGGTTGTAAGGGAGAGAAGAAAATGGGCCTCGCTCCGCGCGTGTGTGTGTGTGTGTGTGTGAATGTATGCGGGCTTCTCGTATGTGATAACTTGCGTTTGCCCTCGGGGCACGTAGAGAAAGTGAAATCATTCCTGAATCCTCGTAACGCGTCGGTGGCCACTTTCCAGCAATAATGTTGCAGACGTTCAGGCTAACAGGGATGGTTGGTTTATTTACAGTTTAAATTCGATCAGTGGCATTTCGTAGAGCATACCTGATTGTCTAAGGTTCTTTAGCGTATTTTGAAAACTGCAAAAACAGCGCTCGATTGGTAATAGACATTCTAGTCTATAATACTTCTGAAATGAGGCTCATTCTTCTTGCATTTCTGGCTCTTCTACTAGCTTCGATAAGATATTTTTTTAATAGAACTTAATAGAACTTTTTTAATAGAAACTTGTACTTTGTTCTTCTTCTTTACTGTATCTGGTTTTGCAATATTTTTATTTTTTTTTCATATAGAACGGGCTGGCCGTATTGCTTATTCTAAATTACAAATAAGGACTTATTCTAAATTACAAAAATACAATTCACATAGGTTGGGAGACATTTCCTTCTTCCAACCGTGAAAGGGCACCTTATCCCGGGTGTGCTCGGTTATTATGCTGCAAGTGGTTCCGTCATCCTAATGCGAGGTTCAGTTCATGACTGGGGTCTGTATCGGGTTTTGCAATATTATCTTGTCATTTCAATTTTTTTTTGACTTTTTAGTTTTTTAGTTGATCGTACCTGATCGATTTTATAAGTGTGTAAGACCACATTGCCAGCTCATGTTCCTGCATCATAAAATGCTGTTCTCTCTAGACGAGTAGTTTTATAACACTCACCACATCTTTCTATTAGCAATTTCGAATTTCGAAGAATTTTTATCTCTCTTTACTCTTTGTTGTAAATTATTTTACTTGTATTATGTTGTACTGAACCAAGCATAATAGACATTCAAGGCATCAGGCAATTCACTTGTTTCGAATGATGACAATAACGATTTTTTTTTTATTCTGATAGAACGGCCTGACCGTACTGCTTATTCTAAATTACAATTAAGGAACTTATTCTATATAACAAAAATACAATTCACAAAGGTTGGGAGACATTTCTTCCTCCGAACATCAATTTTAAAAATGAACAAAAAGTATAAAAAGGCATCCAACGTACAAACTACAACCATTGCGGTTTCGCTAATCAACCATAAAAGAGCGCGACGGAGTAAATAAATGTTTGCTGGCATCTTATTTAAATGCAGTGTATACATCAAGCGCTCACGAAAGCACTCAAGCACGCACGATCACTACAAAACGACGCTCACCAGGAACGGATAAATTTCGTCATGTGGAAAATTCATCACTCACGTCACATAAAGCCTTAACCTGACCCGAAGCGATCGTGTCGAATGTTAAGCAACCCATCCCACAGTCCATCAAACCCGGTTTCACGATGAACAGCCATGACACAACGCCGCATCCACCACCTTCCCCCACAACCCCTGCACGATCCCATACGATTTCTCGGAAAAGAAAGTGATCTTTCACACCTTTCTCCGGGTATGCCCGCCAAGCCCGAAGCGTTGACACGAATGGTTGGTGTGCGGCCGTGACAGGTTTTTATTACATCTTTCATCTTTTAATCATCGCCGCGTCGCGTCGGACAGGTTACATCAAGCCGGGTGGATTTAGATCCTTCTGCGCCATGCCGATCGAAGCCACTAAACCGTGATCGCGATCGAACCTTGTTTACTTTTCATCGGCATCAACTTCCTGACGACTCGGAAAGGCCCATCATGAACAAAACCTCTGCACCGGACCTGTCAAAGCGACGAACCCCAAATGTGAGGTGTGGCAGCTTCCGCACCGCCATAAAATGATGCCTCCCGCTGTCATACACAGCAATTATCGTAATTATTTTTCACCGATAATGAACCGCCCGTCCGAAGCAGGGGTGAAAAAATAATATCCACACTAAACATCCCTCTCCCAGCAGGGTTTTGTGGCGTCCCTTTCTATCGGACGTGTACCGACCGATCGAACAACGATTGAAGTCCAACCGGATGAACGGGGCAAATATATGGGAAGTAAAATAAAGCACTGGGGGCTATTGAACGCTGATGGGTGCGTAGACGGAAGCTGTAATGTTGACCCATCGTTTAACGTCCCAACGTAGCGCGATCGGAACAGTTATGGACTATGGCCCTCCCCGAATCCTTACCCCTTTTGCCATATTTGACTTCTGCGTTGCGAAAGGAAAAGTGTGAGAGATTGTTTGCTGGGTGCGTTTAGTTTTTTATCAACCACAGCCCACCCAACCAAACGCAGCCTGTTTACACTTAGGACTCCCGTCCATCAACCGTCTGTCCAAGCGCTTGGTTTGGTCATTTGGCAGCCATCAGGGGGTTGATGACAGTGGGAGAACTTTCTCCTGGTAGCGCTGGTTGATTGGTGTTCGATTGGGAAAGTGAATCGTATCGATTATAGTTCGCTTATAGCGCTGCTCGAAGAAATGATGCAATATTGCTTCCTTATGAGTTTACCGCCACCCGTATTACCCAGGTTGGCAGGTTACGTTAACGTCCCTTTTATGGGACCTTCCGTAAAGGTCTTAAAGACTTCCCGAACCGCAAAGTTCTCCTGTTAAGGGAGCTGGATTTTCTTGCCTATCCGCGCGATTATTTTTGATGTGGGAGAAATTAATTCATTGATAAAATAAGTACATTGTACATCAACATTGCGCAACAAACATGGTTCGAACGGTTCGCTGGTAAACATGGCTAACCATAAACCATAACCACCAACAAAAACAAAACCTTGTTGCTTTTTGACAGTCAGTGCCGTAACGATGTCCCCGATAAACGTAAACATCAGCATAATAAAAAGTAAAACAATGCCAACCCGTTGGCAACTAGCCCGCAAGCGGAAGGTGAAACGGTTCATAAAAATGTCACAGTCACACGAACGTGACAACCTTCAGGTCGCGATCGGTTCGCGCGTTTCGCTCATCCATCGTTTGTCAGTGCTAGGCGAGAACATCTTCTTTCGTATGTTTGTTTCTTGCACGGTTACGTGTTCCTTGCCTGCTCGGTTACGTTTCAATACACACGCTCACGGTGCAGATCGTGGTCTCAGACCAGCTCAGGTAGCAGAAGCAACGGCAGAAAAAAACCTACGCTCAACTAATAAGACAGCTCTAAGTAGACAGATCTGGAGTGGAGAGACGCCACGAGCTGTAACACGGCAAACCCGGGGTAGTATTGCGATAATCATGTCCTAGGCCGCGAATATCACCTCCGATCGAAAACGATTCGATCAATCGATCTGGATCATCTCGTTAAATCTTCGCAGATCGTGCACAACTGCACCTCCGAGGAATTCTTCTTCGCTCCTTCTCGCCCGGCAACTCGTCGGAGGCGAAAAAAAGCATAATGTATTTCGAACACGAGAACAAATGGCGTGGAATCCTCAACGGGTCCGGGAGTCCCGTGGTGAGATCAGATTGGTTAGCGGTTTGCCTTTTTTTTGCTGTTGCTATACTCTTTATTTAATATATAAAATAAACAAAATCAGCTAGCAAAAAAAAAACCTTCAATCCGCATCAAACAACACACTGGTGCAGAAAATATGTACGACCAGATGAACGCTTGCCGTTCGCACGTTGATCACTAAATCTAAATTGCACGAAAATGTCAATTGTGTCTGCGAGGAATTGTTTCACACTTGTTCTTCCGACTCTGCTGTCGGTGGCGGTGTGCTACCGCACCGTGGACCTACTCAAGACGAAAAGAACAAAAACCTTCAAATTGAACTGATTTGCTGTGAAGTTTGTCACGACACTTGCGGCTGACGGTGGGTTCGTTAGTACGGTTTCGGTTAGGTTTGCTCCCGTTCTCTCTGTTCACGTCTTACTGCAGGGTAGGGAAGTTATGTCAACAACAACGGTATGGTGCTACTGCGCACTAAAAAGCGACAACAACAATGAATCGAAAAGGCAAAAAGGAAAACATAGCAGCTTCAAACGTGAGCTTTTGAAGGACATTGAAGTGAAGCGTTGGGAAGCATTATTACATTATGTTTTGTGAATGTGGAAGTAGCACTTATACATTGCCGTTAAACGAACGTTTACGGGTTCTAGAGCAAAACGATTAAATGAAGCATTTAAAAGACTACTCCAGCATACGCACGATTGATCTAGTTTCCTCTTTGATGTATTCGAAAAAGCTCCCGCCACCATTTAATGGCAAATTGAATCTTCCTTTTTGCTACTTCAATTTCGATTCTTTTCCTGCTCAACCAACGCTATCTAACCTAGAAAATAGTTAAATGAAATTAATACACGTTAAACATCTTCCAATGCTCGATCCCCCCCACCCCCATTATCTTCCCGTTGTTCTTCTTAAAGCTCCACAGAAATTCCGACATAATCCGACAAAGCACCGAACCGCGATAATGCTCGCACCGAGCTTAATTTCCCTGCCGCCGCGTTCCGGGAACACGCATTTAATTCGAAGCATCATTATTTTATCGTTTTGAAACGAAAAGCACTTTTCAATTAACACCGACCGTGTGCTGTTCATGTTGTTTTTTTTTTGTTTCTTTTGCTTTTTGTTATATTTTCCATTCCATTCTTACGCTTCTGATCGTTTGTTTTCTCTCTCTCTCTCTCTCTCTCTCTCTCTCTCTCTCTCTCTCTTCTCCTTCACAGGTAAGCTTTATGAGTTGCACGGTTTCGCGGATCGTAGTTGAGAATGGACGAACTGAAAATACCGACTCCGAGCATCACCGGGTGTATTATCTCGTCCCACACATGCCCGCACACATAACCGTACTGGGCTGCAAATTTCGTTCTTGAGCGTTACCCAGCGGGACCAGCAAGATCGGTAACCGTTTAAACGTTCAAATGCTTAGCCAAATGAGCAAAGCGGCGGGGCCGAGATGGGGCCGTTAGGTTTTGGTGGGCACACCCCACCAATCGGAAATCGACACGGCCAAACAGCCGACATCGACATACCGCGGGTAATCGGGCAAGTGGTGGTTTCAGATTTCCTTTCGGCAAATTATCCACCATGGTGGATACGATGGTGCCATCGGACTGTTCTAAGCTACGATAATCTTCTAGCCGCTCTCTAATTCATCCCCCTCCCGATATACCGGTGTGGCGAGGGTTAAGCCGGCCGGATTTGCGTACGCTGCCCAGATCTCCGGCACTGGTAAAACATAAAATTCTTCAAACGATAAAATAAAATCCATCGCTGGCGCTAAGTAGCGGTACTCTTTACCGCTTAGCACTCGCGGGCCAATCGCACCGGAGGGTGTATGAGTATGAGTGTGCCCGGGACACGTGAAGGTGGTGAGGTCACTCTATCGGCCAGCATATCGCAACGCTACATTCGCGAGCAAACAAAACCTGCCACACGCCACACTGGCCCATCGGGAATATCACCCCGTCTTCAATAAAAAAGAGAAATTTATCTTGCTCGTAAAGAGGAGAAAATTTAATTAAAACCCACCCGTCTAATGCACGTGCCGAAGCAGGTGGAAGGTGCCTGGTGGTGACTGCTGCTTCCCAACCGGCGGAGAGGATCAGGACCGCACTGGAAAGGGAACTAAATTTAGATGCAATTAAAATTGTCAACTATCTTCCCCGTTTTTTTTTTCGTAGCTCGTTGTTGCTCTTGCTCTGAAAGTGCGTCAACTTCTGCGGCTGGAAGACATGTTTGCTGTTGCGATCGTTGCACTGCATGCAGTAGACTATTGCGCACTTGATGCGGAAATGTCTGCGCTTAGTGTTGGCACCGGTACCGGCTTGTATGGGGAACCGGTTCGGTGAGAGGTTTTGGGGATTCGGTGTGTTCGGTGGATCGGTGTGCTTCCTTGCTGACCTATGTAAATGATGCCTGGTACGTGTTTTCTGTACTTCATGAGCGGTACATTGATCGATTGAATGATCATCTGTGTAGAAAATGTTCTAATTAGCTAATGTCAGCTGCTTGTTGTTGCTAAAAATAGTGCCGGTTGCTGGAATGCTAATTAGAGTTCTGTTTGTTTGTTTGTTTAACGATACATTTTCTGTGTTAAATGCACATTCCAAACGAGGAAGAATGTTTTACATCTTTTTATGTGTGTTTTTACTTGTTTCGCTTTTTAATAATGAATCAATGTAATGTCGTTTGTTTTATTTTCCTATTTGCTTGCGATTTTACTATTTGCTGTACAGTCTTCTTTTCACGAGGAATTCAATTTCATATCTTTTAGATAACCAAAGCTTCAACTTAGCGACAAAGTGCTAATTTTTGGCTAGATCCTTCTCTGCTCTCACGAAAATTAAATCAATCAAATGATAAAACAGTTAACAACATTACAACGGTACGATTTTTAGCAATCGCTGGGCAAAAACATTTCAATCAACGCTCCCAACGCTCTCCAACCGTTGATGGGTTTGTTTTGCAAACCGCTAGAACAAACGCCTTTTATGGTCATGCAAATTGTTTTCTGATTTTTGCTCTGTTTTGCTATTTCGTTATCAGTAAAACGGTTTCAATCCCGTGTTTCTGTTGTATTTTTTTCGTTATTGATAGCTTCCGCTGTTTCTCACCTACGGGAGCAGACGGTTTGCTTAGAATTTGTTGTAAATTTTCGCTGGAATCGGGTAATAAAAACATATTTTCACACCTCCAACCTCCCAAGAGCAATGAACTCGCGATCCGCGAAAAACAAAGATGTGCCGCTGAAAGTTGGATGAACTTTCGATTTTTCTGCCCGAAAGGCCCGAAAATGACAGGCCCCTGAAGGTTATGCTGGTTGGTGTTGAACAAAAAAAAAACGGAACGGAATCTTCTCGGCAGTGATTTTTCCCTACGAAACATGGCGTTTTATTGCACAAAATTGGGTTCCCATTGTTGCGTTCCACTTCGTTTTCTTTCACCACTCATAGGTTTCTTACCGAAGGGCAATGTAACCGTAGCTTAGAAAGGAAATTTCACACTTCACTCATCTGCAGAATGAAGGCGCGAATGTGGCAATGGCCAGAATGACCGGGCAATTTGTCCGCCGGTCTGTAGTGGTCAGTGACCACCGTCGGCCGGGACGACGCCGACGACGACGAGTTCATCCGCTCGATCCCGTTCTAATCCCGTTTTCTGAGTCGGGAGAAGGCGAGCGATCGGACCAACGAACGGAAATTGATCGATCGAAAGTGATACTGTCCGGCGGCCGGTCACATGTGGAAAGGCGTGTATATGTACCCCCGTTTGCGGTGGAAAATCGCGCTCAATTAATCTTTCCATTTCATTCGGCACGAGTGAAAAGTGAAGATAGTTGGGGGGTTTTTGTGTTTTTATTACCGTTCTGTGCGCTGGCTAGAATGAAGGGAGCGATGAAATGTGTTCGAACTTTGATAAAACCAAAAACGCGTTCTTGCGGCACACAAGAATGGATAATGTAGCGCCGGAAAGGCATTCTCATCGTTCAGCGCTAATGGAATGGGGATTCGATACTCTTTGGTTTTTGTTCGCCTAAAAGCACCAGCAACTAAGTAGCTCTGAAACAGTGCAACAATAGAATGAGGAGTGTTGTAAAGTGAAGACTTTGCAAAAAGAAGAAAACAAAACCTTTAAAGGTTCGATTTGTTTTTTGAGTGATACTCCCCCTTAAGGTAACAACTAACGGGACAGCTAGATACCTTGAAATGCATTAATAGAAGATTTTTAACTTCCAATCAATATTATGCCTTTGCTTATCATATTTCTACATCCTGCCAAAGAGTGGAACATTTGAAAATTTAATTAAACCATTCGAACACACGCAAAATACGCACAACATAATATACAAAAACCCAGCAAGATCTCCCTCATCTCTTCATCATTAAGATGGCAAATCAAACTGCCAACGTTCCCCATTCTTAAGCGACTGATTTTCGTTTAATTGGTACTCTTGGGATGGAATTTCCGAGCGGTGTCATCTCTTTCGCTCTCTCCCGGTACATTAGAGCGTCGATGTGCTGTTAACCGTGTGCGGCTTAATTTAAATATGACACCGGTATCGTTTCAACTGGATCAGCGAAACAAAAAAAAACGCTAACACCACCGGCAGGTTGATGGGTGTCGGAAAGTTATATAACTTCCTCCAACAGTCGGTGACCGACCGACTGCGTGGCCGGGCCGTCGTGCCTCTTGGTCGCAATTTATCTTTCGGTGCCCAATAAATCAGACTTAAATTTACGGCACCGTTCGTAGTTAACGGATTTTTATGGACTTGTAGCCAACCCGCCGCCGGGATCCGTTTCTGGGACGTCCCCTTGTCTGACCGTTGCGTGTTGCTGTTTGCTTTTGCCATCAGGCAAATAATGCTTCGGTGGTCTGGTGAAATCTTCTGCTTAGGCTTTTATGCTGCGGATCGCGTTTATCTTGATTTCGTCCTTTTTGGTACCGTTTATCCTGAATACGGTGCGCTTTCTCAAGCAGCTTTCTCCCAACAGGACTAGCTCGTGTTCGGTGATGGTATCTTTAGTTTAAATTTAGATTTTTTGCAAAAAACAAATCGGGAAATGTATTTTTATGAGTTTTATTTTCTGAACACTATGCTGATAAGTATGATCGACAAAATATTGCATCGTATTTTAACCGTTTATCGTATCAGGAAGATCATTATTTTTTATCTTTTCTTGATCGTTTTAAATGATAGTTCAAAGTATCTAAATTATTGGCACTCCTCACACGAGACAAGCGTCAAGTCATTGGAATACCCATTTCCAAGAAAGATCCAACTTCGTCTCATCGTGATCTCATCTCTTTGAAAACTAACGCAAATTGATCAGAACATCGCAGTAAATGAGTTTTTAATCTACTAAATGGCCTCCATTTACTAATAGGTAATTACGTCTAATACTAGCAAAGGAGTTCGAGAGCTCTGTGCGCGATTTAATTTCCAAAACAAAGCATCGCACTCATTATGAAGCTTTGCCTGCACAAGGTATCTCGGCTTTCCCTGAACAACTTTATTTGTGCACTCTTCAACTTCTTCGTCCTTTAATAGGATGAGATCTTATCTCTCCCATGTTAGAAAACAGCTGCTTGTTTCTCTGTGAAAAGAGCTTCCTGACACGGTACTTCTCTTCGGCACGTAAAAACTAATTGCATAATTTCATTTAATCTGTGAATTTCATAATGAATTAGGCGACTACCTTAAAAGAATCGGATAAATTTTTTTTATAGTTTAATTGGACGCGCAAAAAATGTATTATTTATTTAATTAAATTACTGGGGATGGCTCTCAAAAGAGTTGAATGCGAAGACACACTCATCCTAGTTCTTAAAATATTTGATGATATGATTAGCTGTGTTGCTTCTATAGGATACAATATCACGCCCTTAAAACGCAGAACCAACAACAAAAAGAAAGGCTTTGAACTTCAATATCATGCACGTACAAATGTTCGCGCCAGTAAATACTGCTCTTCACGAAACAAACGCTCATCAGCGACTCTTTTTAATGGTTATGAATGATATGTTTGACCACTTGAACTCAACCCTTAACCGCTTACCAGGCGGATACCAAGGCCGACAATTTTTCAACACTATCGAAGGGCACATGGTTTCATAACCACAACCATTTCCCAATTCGATTTTCAAATGTTCTGACTGAAGATTAATAACTTGGCGATAAACATAGAATGTGAATCCTTGTTTGCGAATGGAAACCGATTAACAAAAAAGAAAACATCTACAGCAAATACAAAAAAAAAGCATATCCTCCATTCCACATCCCACTCCTCCTTCTAACCGCGCCCGGTTTTGTTTATCATTATTCTCGGCTTGAATGCAATTATTGTTCTGGTGGATTCGGTATTTTTTGGCGGGTATCGGATTGCGTCGAAATATTACCCGCCAAACATCCAACCATCCAGGCCATCCTGCGAAACCTTCAAGGTGTTCCTTTTATTTTTTTTTGTTCTTTAGTCTGCTCACCGAACGGCGATCAATTTGTTCCATTCCCGCCTGTATTCCATCGCACATCGGGTAAATTTCGATGACCCCTTCCCAAGCAAGACGCACGCATTTCACCAACATTTCAATACACCAACACACGGGTTGTCTCGGTGCTGGTTGTCGTTCCTTCTCTTCTTTTGCATCTCCAAAAATGTTTCCTTTTCTTCCAATTCTTCCAACATTTGCAGAAAGCAAATTGAATTCCAACACTCGGTGCTGCGTTTGAATGGGTTCTTTCCTGGGGGTTTTTTTTCTGTGTGCTTTCTGATGCATCCTTTCTGTATCCACCGTATCCCCACAGGCACATAACAATAGGGTTTACGTTCACGACCGGCATGGAACGTTTAGTCCTGCCCAGCATGCTTGGAAAGCAACAAAAAAACCCCGCGAATAAGATAATGATGAGTCGTCGTTTGTCGTTTGCATTTTTTTTTGTCTGCCTTATTTTGAGGTGAGGCCAGGTTTAAACTTTTCAGCAAAGAAGCTACGCAACTCCGTCTTTTTTTTCGGGGTGTGGTTCTGATTTTTTGTGCTATTCCGAGGTTTTTTTCGGGCAGAAGAAAATTTTCAATGTGTCATTTTTATTGAACAATCGTTAATTTTTTCTTAGAGTACCGGGGGACGATAAAAAATTGAAAATGAATTAAACATTACTCTTAACGGTGTGGCCAATGTTTTGCAGTGGAGTGAAGGTGACCCTACCAACAAGGTAAAATAATGCCCGAGGCAATATTTTGACCACATAATTGATGACCCGTTTAAAAACATTAATTTATTGTTAATAACGGAACGCGCAAACAGAGTCGCTAATGCTTATTGACAGTGTTAAATTTAAATATTTATTAAAAACAAACATACTCCAATGTTTGTTTATCGTGTAGTGTGTTTGTGTGTGTGTTTTTTTTCTTTTTATTTGTTCGTTAGTCACATCAAAACCTCACAGCCTTCTACCGGTTTCTTTCTATTCACTAAAGCGTCTAAAAAAGGGAGGTAGCTGTATTGACATGCATTCCACGTTCTAGCCATCCAAGACGCGATCCATCCATTCTGCGCATGGCTTGGAAAGTAGTCCATCTCCGATACGGGCGCAGCAAAACACGCCACCGCCATTCCGATCTTCCCGAGCCCGAAAGTGGCCGCCAGATCGCCGCAACATAACCGATTAGGAATGCGTATTTACGACGTGAATTCTGTCCTGCAGCACCAGAAGACTCCACCAACTACGGTACGGAGCAAAAAGGCAACGTTTAGCTTCCACTGCTTCCCATTGCCCTGCTAGATGAATGCCACCAGATTATGCGCTTCGAAACCTGTTGCGCAAGCGTTCCTCATTTTTTTTTTTTTTTGTTTTCTTTCTCTGGGAAACTTTACGGAAGCGTGTCCCGGGTGACTGGTGGAGTCAAGTGTTTGAAGCTTACCCCGAAAAACCGGTACGATGAACATAAAAAAAGCAACAAACAACAGTGCTGCACTTCCTCGAGGTCGTCATTGAGCATCTCTAGTGGATCTTCCTCAACATTCGGGCACATACACTCCAACACCCACCCGACAGCAAGAAGGTGTCCGTAGCTAACCGAACTTTAAATTGAATTCACCTGCCCTTGAAGGGCTGGATTTATTTTATTCCTATGTTGCACAACACACAATCACACACACACAAGCTGGTGGAGAACCTGCCATGTTTTTGTCTGATAGAGCATTTATCTGCACTGGGTTCCAATACATTCCAATCGGAAAGCATCCAGTTCCGCCAACCCGGAACCACAACAAGCTAGCGTGCTAGAGGGTTCTCCGCCGAATCCCGCCCAAAGCCTATCGAACCCTTACCATCAAAGGGAAGGTTTTTCATTTACATTCTTGCCGCCGGTTCTCGCTGGTCGCCACTTCGAAATGGAAAATTGATTTTCTTGATTTTGTCTTCTATCGGAGCCACCCATCAAGCGTTTGACCGGTTTACGATTGGAAGGTTTAGGCGGACGCCGCTGCCGCATATAGCATGCTCCGTCCTAATGTGATTTGGGGATAGCGATTTGAGCCCGATCACCCCGTAGATACTTTCGTTGATGTAATAGCGGTAAATGCGCGTGAAGATTTTGGAACTCCTCGACCGAATATCTCCCGAACGATGCAAACGTGCAGCGCTCTCGGAGGTGGTCGTCCGTCATTTTCACTCGTTCTAGCGCTGTGGGATGTTGCTCACGTTTAGTTTTTACCCAAAAGCTGGCCATCGGATCACCCACCAACGTCACCCTCTGCGGCCAAAACAACTCCGGATGTTTGTGGATGTGGTCTTGTTTGGTGTGTACGTTTCTATCTTCGTTCCCCCAGTTTCGCCTTACCACGCTCCAGTACACTACCAACACCCCAGCCAGTAAGGTTTCGGAACCGCTCCATCTTTATCTAAGTGTGTTTGTTGCTTTTCCACTGAAGGCAAAAAAAACGGAAGATTCCCGCGCACGATCATGTGGCCGTATCTTGCGGCTTTTTATGCGCACGGTCACTTGATGCTGACAGGTTTGGCTACATTTTTCCGTCACCGTACCACCTGCCCGATCTGCCGGACCTGAAGGAACCTAACAGTATTACGGGATACCGTTGGGGAATGCTTGCGCTGCATCTTCTTCCCGGCCGATGCTTAGGTGCTGATAAGCGTTTGTTCGGAGATATCTTCAAGTCTTGTGTGTGAGTCCGAGCATTACCACTTCCTTCTCTTCCCGGTGTAGATCAATACGATGGGTTGAACTCTCGACCGCAAGTTACATTCCGGTTTGTCTTCCTACCCTGTCCAACAACAACAACAACAACAACAACAAAACACAAAACTTTGGGCATCTTCCGAAAACCAAGAGACATTGCTACGGGGTTTCAAATTATACCGGCTCCCAGTGCTGTGAACAGGACAACTGTGCACCAACCCTTCAATTATGCAATCACACCCCTCAGTACCAATGATCGTGGACGGTTCAATTCGGTGAGTTTGTTGACTTCCGTCACGGTTCCAGGACGCCGCAAGACATCGCTCACTCTCTCGAGAAAGAAAGATGGGTGCGTGATTTGTTTCAAGTGTCCGCGCGTATGTACGCAGCGTGTACCTTGCAATTAAAGCGAGCTGGACGGCCTTTGCCAATGACTCTCCATAGCCACTACGATTAGAGTATCCCCCAAACGAATGCGACCACGGCGATACCTGTCACAAGCAAAGGTATCCCACTGCTGGTCCTCCAAGGGAGTGTCATCGGCGAGAAGATTTCTGCCACTCGGATGTTTAAGCGTGACAAATAAATATCAAACACGGTATCATCTTTCCCTTAGCATCCAACGGTATGAAACCGACGATCATTGCAAGCACAAAACGCCCAACTGCCCAACCCAACCCGAAGCACTTACACAATCGTTAATGGCCACTTGTCGGCAGAAGACGTTACAGCATACAGGGTCTTCGGGACGCTTTTTGTTGTGTTCTTTTCCGGGGTGTGGTTTTGTGGCTGAAATTTGAATAATCCCCAAATCACTCCGAACCGTACAACAGCGAAGATGGTTGACCGGACCGGCAGGATCCTATTCGGCGACATGATGGAAATTAAAATAATTACAATTGCCCCACGGCGGGGGTCACTTTCACGATTACACCTGATATATTGAAGGAGACCGAACGAGAAACACCGTGAACTGCAGCCATGGTGCAGCAAATTGCCCAACGTTCGTTTCAGGCTCCAGTGCCTTCTTTTGGAAGAAGTACCATTTAATGCCAGCAAATCTCTCTCAACCTTTGGTTGCAATTGAGCAGAAACGCTTGTTGTCTGTTGTACTGCGAGCAATACATTTATTGCACCTTTTTTGTTTTACTCATGTCCTTCTACTTCGTTTTCGAGTCGCCTTTTATTGGGAGAGAAAATGATAGATGTTCCACTGAATGGCATCAATTAGTACACTGTTAATTATTTTTTCTTTAATTATAAAATTTCGTACCATTTGCCACGACTTTACGGCTGCACCGAAAACAAATAAATGCGACGAATTCAGCATAAATCATGCGCTCCGGTGAATAAAAATACTTGTCCCTACAGAGCCCTTAAGCCAGTGTCGTAAAACATGATGTGTCGAAAACAATAAACATAAATTGTACAAAACACACTGCATGATATTTGTGGCTGCAATGCAATGGATTTCATTTCTGTGGCAAACGTCACCCGGTCGCATGTTTTTAAATTGCTTTGCGCTTTTCTTTGCTTTGGTGATCATTTTGGTCATTGAGTTCTTGGTAGAATATTTTGTTTACTGACGAACTCTTTCTGTGGTTTTTTTTATTTTGACCTAAAATGTGTATTAACACATTTTTTTGGAAATTATTCATTAAAATTACGGGGAGAATATTAAGGCGAAACCCTCACAAGAATTCCTCTTATCATTCGTAGAGTATTTTAATAATCTAGTCTATAATGACGCACACTAGTTGTGTTTGTGTTAGGTGGCTGAATTGCTGTAAATTTTCCTTAAAAAATGCTGTCAACTCTCTTCAACTACGTTCACAACTCATTATGTACTTTAACCGGTAAACTTATTTATTCAATTTGCGTTGAACCTTAAACATCGTTATGGTTTACAGAACTGTAAACAGAGGTCATTTATTTGATCGTTGACTGTGTTCAAATAATGTTTTGTTATTTAATGTGTATCGAATTCGTGTAAATATTGTTTCTGTTAGATTTTGGTGACTTACATTGACAGTTGCAAGGAAAATGTAAACAAGGCATTAAAACATGTTCAGGATCAATAATAACCGTTATTATCCAGAAAATGAGCGTATGTTTACTCCCAACCTGTAAAAGAACACCAGTCAAGTTATCCTTCCGAATCATCAAATCCTGAAACGAAAACCACAAATATTGGAGTGCAAACATTAAGAAACAAAAACACGCAAACCACAGGCAGAATGCACCAAATGACACTATAATTGTAATCCTAACGTAAGGCATGAAGATGCAAGATAACGATCATCGTCCCTGTTGGTCTTCGGCTGAAGAAAAGTGTTACATTGTATTAAGTACGATAATTTTGCTGTTGCTGTTACCCTTTTTTTGAAAGTATTCGTTCTCTACCAACCTACAACCGTCATTGACCGGCACCGGAATTCAAGGCAGCTCGTCAATTGTGCCGAGATTTCCTGTGTCTGTGGAAGAAAAAAAAAACTGCAGACGATAATAACAAGGATTCGACATCCCGCTGCCTCTCGTATACGCTTTCGAACGAAACAATCCGTGTGCTCCGATCGTGTTCTTGATGTGCGCTTCCTCCTTCAATTTTGGTGCATCTCCCGGTTCCATTTAAAATTGATACTTTGTTGTGCCATTGTGAGTGCCGGCCCGAGTATGCCCAACCCGAGGTTCGTGTTTACTTATTCTGGCATTCATTCGGGAAAACTTTTGTTCGGTTTGCTCTCCTCAAACCTTGCGAACGTCGTGGGAGATCCCGTATCTTCGGTTGTCTACACTTTGGAAGCCGATGGTCGCTGACGAATTAACCTGACGACCTTTTCACCGGGTCTAAACGTGGCCAGTTATTGAAAATCTCTTCGCCAACAACGGAGGTATAAAAAAAAATCCCAAACTCCCAAACCCAACGAATCAATAACCACCGTCAGTTCGATCGCTTGGGGGTAAATCTTGTGCCTTCCGTTGGCATTCCCAGCCCCCTAGCCCACACCGCACCGCGGGAAGAATGATTTCACCGAATGCGGCGAATGCAAAATCCCGTTACGGTTAAGGCTGTGGCCAGGCAACGGTAGCGACAGCCGCCTCATCGCGCATTCATAGGTCCATTTTGCCGCACGAAACGTTGAACGGGACGCGCAGCAGCCTCAAGCGCGCGCGCACGTTCGCGGTAGCGCTGGCAGTGGCAAATGACACTCCAATTTATGCAAATTGCCATCTCGCCATCGATCGCGGCCGATGCAGCCGATGCTCGCGGGAAAACAATCAGCCGCGATCGCGCAGAAGGATGGCGCATCCCAACACTCTCGCACGCCAGACTCCACCCGTCATACTTCACACCGCCCGGCAAGGACAACAATGCGGGGGCAAGAGTTTGGGAACAAAAAACCAAAACCCGCCACCACCAATTTGCGACCGGGCCCGGGTGGAAATCAACCGATGGATCAACTTGTTTGGCTGGAATGGCGTTATTTGTTTCGTTTCGCACCGCTCTGTCCTTACCTGTTCGCCGCCCATGTGAGAATCGGACACAAAATCAAGCGCATAAAATGTGTCCTTCTGTTGATGTTTGCACAGTGAGAGCTACTGGCTGGCTTCCCGTCGGAACGGCTAGGTTTGAGAAGGTGAGGAAAATTATGCGCAAGCATAACTCTCTCGCGTGGCCATCGTTGGCTGATGCGAGGCGATAAATTTGCGTTCACGCGTGCGAACGCATGCCCACAACCTCAGAGGATCAAAGCGAAAGCGCACAAATCTTTCCGAACCGAACGGAGTTTTTGTTTTATCTGTGTGACACCGAAAAATATTGCATACGAAAATGGTTATTGAGGATTTTTTTTCTAAACCCTCATTTTGCGGATGTTTCACCGCTCAAAATTGGTTCCTTCTCGTTAAGTCAGACAACATTATTTTTCATATTCATTTTCGTTTAGAGTAAGTGGCCCTTATTTACTTTGTTTAATTTATCAAAGCAACGAGTTTTGTTTTAAATTGTGAGAGAAAAAAACCTCAATACCACGGACGTGATCTACTCTCTGTCCTACAACCATTTGTCAACCATGATCCTCGATCACCGATCACGCCTTATACCTACGAAAAAACGCTCCTCCCGAACCGATGACCGCTTTATTGTGCCATTATCCCTGCCAACCTGCAACGTCCACTGCCAATAATGTGTGTGCTTCATCGGCACAGGTCCGTGCCCTTTCGGTGACCGACAACTGCGTCGGTGCAGAAGGCCAACCGATCACGGCAGCGGGAATCGATCGATCATTCCTCGGCGACACAAATCATGGTGTGGTATGAGCCAAGACAACGCCCAACTGTACGCATATTTTGCTGCCACAGAGCGACCGGCCATTATCATCTCCTCCATGTTGAAGCTTCATGCGTGCACGTAAGTGTACGGTACAAGCAAAGGGATGTCCAGCACATAAATGTGGTGGATTGCAAAAGGAGGGTAGCGTTGAGAATGTCACCAACCTGCTGTAGTGCAGCTACATGTCGCACAAAACGGGGGTAGCACTGAGAGCAAACAAAAAACAAGCACAGCGAATCAAACAAAAACAAAAATCCCCAGTGCAATGCCAACATGTTGTTACGCGCCAAATTAATCACCTTACCCTGGTGGCAGGTAAAAAGGGCACAACTCAAACGCACAAAAAACCGACCACAACTTCACCGATCGTTTGTAATCGGCTTGCAGATTCCGAGCTTCGATTTGAGCCGTGCTGTACATGGCAATCCTTCTGCAGCACGTCACAGGGATCAAACGAAACCAATAACTTATAGTGGGTCAGATTATAAGTCACCTGGGAGCACTTGATTGGTTGGTTTCGGTTCCGTTCGGGCACAACGCATGTGTCCGAATCAATCGAATCGATACGGACACGGGCCGGAGGTTGGAACCGGCGTCCTTTTTTTTGCGGTCGCTTTCTTACGTTTTCTTGAGCGGTTAAGTGATTAAAATTAAGTGACGGTAATTAATTATAAGATTCAATAGATCCGCGCTGAATTACACCTTGTAGTCGACGAAACAATAACAATGTTGCGCCAGTTGCATTGCCAAGGCAGCAGCGGTGCCGGTAGCAGTGAATTCAAGAATTAGTCGATGAAATGAATGGAGCGGATGGGTGGCGATGGGCATCGTAAAGGGTCTTATTTTCCCCACCCCAGACCAGCAACCCTTTTTTTGAATGAGTCTCACACGCACTAAACAAAGAAAGTCCAAGAAGGTTTGGTGAGAAAGGGTGACACGAGGAACAGGGGTCAAACATGGATGTGATAGGGCCTGGCTGGCTGTAATTTATGTACACTTTAACGATTCTGCTCACGCCTCCGGTGGTAATCACTCTTTCTATCCAATCTTTTTGACCGTTTGTCTGTTTGCTGCTCACACTTCCTTCGCAACGCGCGAGAGAACCCATCAGTCGCGTCTCTATTTACCTGTGATGCTGAGTCTGTGAGGAGACGATGATTAGGACAGATGGAAGCAAAACACAACACTGTCCAGCAATTGGAACACGAGCTCAAGAAAACAGAAGAAAAAAGATTACAATTTTCATCGTAGAATTTCCTTCCCTGAGCTTTTGCAACGCGTTTGCTGCTTCATTTGCACACACACCATACCACAATCCGACCCAACACCATCTCATGAATGAAATCTACACCCTACGCGTTTTATAGATTGTTTGCATTTTTAATTTAATTAACATCTTCACCAAAGCGCCCTACAACCAGCGTTAGACCGGACCGATGCGCAACAAGTTTATACCGTCGTTCGGGAAATTGGTTGCCGACCGCTTCATCTTTAGGAAGGGAAGGTTTCGCTTAAAACTCCCACGCTAACACATCGCCAGACAAGATCGACGGGATCCGTTTGCCAGGCTATTAAATTGTACTGCGAAGGGCGCCTTTGATTCCATTCATGCCATTTCCATTGAAGCACTGGACGCTTGGGCTAGAGAGAATTACACCTTGTAGTCGACGAAACAATAACAATGTTGCGCCAGTTGCATTGCCAAGGCAGCAGCGGTGCCGGTAGCAGTGAATTCAAGAATTAGTCGATGAAATGAATGGAGCGGATGGGTGGCGATGGGCATCGTAAAGGGTCTTATTTTCCCCACCCCAGACCAGCAACCCTTTTTTTGAATGAGTCTCACACGCACTAAACAAAGAAAGTCCAAGAAGGTTTGGTGAGAAAGGGTGACACGAGGAACAGGGGTCAAACATGGATGTGATAGGGCCTGGCTGGCTGTAATTTATGTACACTTTAACGATTCTGCTCACGCCTCCGGTGGTAATCACTCTTTCTATCCAATCTTTTTGACCGTTTGTCTGTTTGCTGCTCACACTTCCTTCGCAACGCGCGAGAGAGCCCATCAGTCGCGTCTCTATTTACCTGTGATGCTGAGTCTGTGAGGAGACGATGATTAGGACAGATGGAAGCAAAACACAACACTGTCCAGCAATTGGAACACGAGCTCAAGAAAACAGAAGAAAAAAGATTACAACTGTTGCTTAACTGTTGTTTTAGTGTCTTGCTCGGTTTGTATCCATTCAAAAACTCTGGGGTTCGTCGCTTCACTCCCCAGCCGAAGCTGACCGTGTTGAGTCGTTTGTTTTATTTACAGCGAGACAATCAACACAGAAGCTTCAAAAACAAACAATAATGCCTAGCACAACTGGTGAGAAATGGCCGGTAGGCCTGTAGGAAAATTGGGAGGCACACTCACAGCACACCGCACGTGTATGCACGTTATTCATCCGGCAAAGTGCATTCCATTTAAAAGCCCAACTCTCCAGCTACAAAATCAAAATATGATGAATCGTTTCCAGTTGCAACGGTACACGCTCTACCTGGGGACAGAAGCAGGTTAATAACAGAGACATTGTTAAGCAGAATCATTCGTGAATGGCTGAAGCACAACAAAAACGGCATTGTGCATGAAACCTTTTGAAGAGTAAATTTTGGAGAAAATGCATTAAAATTTGTGACCACCTCTTGTGTGCTCCTCTTGCTCCTCCAGGCGACTCACGGCATGGTGGGGTAAACGGTCAGCATAATTCTTTACGGATCAGGTTCACCGAAGATCTGGTGTGCGCTCTGGCATGTAGGTCAACGTGTGTGAAGATTGTGTGGAGAACACAACACCGTTCCCAATATTATCCCTCTGTGACCCTGCGAAGGACACTTGCCATTTTGGGGGTTGGTAAATTATGGCCCTTCTTTTATCATGCCTTCGGGATGTTCTTCTGTCCGGTTCTGTACGGTTGTAGGTCATCGATGATGATGATGATGATGATGTGTACGAATCGCTAAAGGCAGGACGTTAAAGTCAGGCGAGTAGAAAAGCAAGACGAGTTATTGGATGTAAAGCCCAAAAAAGGCACTGAACCGTTCCGTTTCCCCTTTTTGCGACCAGGAATGTCACTGGTGGTTGAGCTTGCTGTCGATCAAGGTTTATACCGTTCCGAACATTCCAGCTGGAGGTGATAATGTACAATTGCAATGTTAACTCTTCTCTGTTTTTCTTTTCTCTCTTATCAACCTTAATTTTGTACCATCCACAAGAAATCCTTATAAGTCGTTATGATAGTAACTTTTTTAAACTGTTTACTCACGATAAAAATAGTTTGTTTACTGATATGAAAAGTTTCACCAAGAAGCGACAATTTCGTAAGCATTTAATAACCCTGTAAAGTAAACAGCAACAAGCAAAGAACAAACATAATCATCAATACACCTATCACAATGTGACCCATCACTTTGCCAAAGTACCTTTCTGCGATCTTTGGCCAAACAAAAACTGCGAAACGGGCAAAAAAAACGGTCAAAATCCATACACCCGGATTGTTGTGTTGCCCGTTTTCGGGCAAAACATCCGTCCCGCACATAACTTATAACGCCAATAAATGACATTCCAGAGCCCAAATAAAGCGTTTTCGGATAAGTGTTTGTTGCATTTGCTGTAAATTCATCTCGCTGTGTGCCCCAATCACTTCCATTGCGGTTTTCTTCTTCCTCGCATCTCCAACGGTTCAGGATGGACGTTTATGATGTTTTCATTTCTTCCGTGGCCTGGCTTTACATACACACACACACACGCACCCTTCTCCTTCAATTATTGATGTTAACTGTCTTGTTTTTGGTGAATATTTTTGCTTCATTCTTCTTTTGGTGGAGCATTAAGGTTGGCTTTACTATTGCAGTATCCTTATCTCGGCAAGTCTACCATCACATGAGACGTTTGTCGCCGCCGCCGCCGCTCGTCTGGGTCCGGGTGTTGTCAGTGAGAAAATTTATTACAACTGCGGCTTGTTTATGGTTAACGTAATTAATTTGCATTCTTTGGACATTTTCTTACCCTGCGTGTTTTGTTGTTCTTGTTTTTTTCGTTCACAGCGATGGCAACGAAGGTGGTTCGTGCTGTACGACGACGGGGAGCTCACTTATTCGGTGGATGAACATGTAAGTATTGATGCATAAGCGGTTGATTGAATTATGGGGAAATTGTATCCGAAAAATACTAAAGTTCGTAAGATTTATATAAATCACTTTTCAATTTGTTTCTGTATTCCTCACAACATGGTTAGGACTAGTAAATATAAAATGACCTTCGCTAATTATCTTAAAGCTTCTTAAGATGTTGGGTCTTGTCTGGTTGACGCTAAATACTTTTCCAAATTCCAAAGCACGTAACAGCATTACGCATTAAATCTCAACCTCAGCAAAAGAAACAACCAAATCTCCACAGCACCGAAAATACTGCACAACAAGTATACTTATGCGAACGGAAACCTTATCCCGATCGGTGAAGGTGACTTCACAATGGTCAATTAGCACTACCGAAGGTGGCTAAAGTACGGATCATATGCCTTTCCTCTTCACATTCTTACTGCTTTTTTACGAGCCATGTTTAACGACAACGGACAAGCAGCTTCAAAACCTTCCACACAAAAGCAACACGATCGGAACATTTTCAGACATTAATAATAATAAGCTTGAGGAATTATATTCCTCCCCATTAGTTTTTTGTTGTTTTTTTCTTCTCCAAGTACTCAAACACGTGCTTAAGAGCAGCCGTTGCAATCTTTGTTTTTATAGCCACACATACTTTTGCGTAGCGGACAACAAAATAAAAAAAAACGTACACATAAAGCTCCCATTAAGAACGCATAATGATGGTTCCCCAGCGCAATCGGAACCAACAGGGAAAGGTGTGTGAAAATTAAACAAAATATGCTCACGTTCCGATTCGCGTCCCGGTCGCGGTCGGGACAGATTCACATAAAGATCCTAATTGAATGGCATGTCTTTTGCACCCTTCCGTAATGGTCACCCATGCATGGCTGAGTTGTATTATTTAAATTTAAATATCCTCAAACCCTTGAGCGGCAATTGATTTTTGTTTCTCGCGGGAAATTAAACCTTACCGCTGGATGCATTTTTTGCTGTTGTCTTGCAACGGTCTACAGTTTATCCACGAGAAATATTTGTTACTCAACACCAAGTGACTTTTGGATTGAAATAAGCATAATAGTTTGTTCTTTCAGGGTTCTTTCATCTCAGGTAACCTCAGCAGGAGATGTAATGGAGCAGTGGATGAGTTTTTTTTAAAGCGGAGAATAAAAAAATCACTTGCAGACAGAGTGACATGCAAATATTTTAATCGACCTGCCCAAGATTAGAATCACATGTCAGCTCGTCTTACTTTTGCCCCCCCCGGGTTTCACAGAACGTGAAGTGAAGGTTATGTTACGTCTGTATGGAGCATCAAAAATGCTAAGAATGTATGCATTTTTCTGGCAAATCCTCAAGGCACAATATTTTGTCAGATTTCCAGAAATAATCCGACTATCGTCTGTCACGGTAGCTTGCGAAGATAACCTATCGCTCAACGTTTGGTAGATGAGATATTTCAATGAAATGTCTAACGACGGTTGATTGGTTTTTAGAAAATTAATCTTATCCAAGGACGAAGCTCCTGCCGGGATTGGACCGTACGTCTGCCAATAAACATTCCTCCAGGGTCAATTCCCGACATCTTGGTAGCTGAATCCTTTCTGGAAAACCTTCAGTATTGACCCAACATAATCCTTGAGATTCCTTATCCCAAAATTCGATTTGGAGCCGTGCAATTCGAATGCATCGAAAATTAAGTGTGGAGCTAATAAAAACATTCCGTGGTTCAAAGAAGAGCCACTTAATGCAGCACGCTATTGCACCTTTTGCTGATATCAGCCAACCGAAGCTCGTAAAGAAATAAAAGAAACACCCCATAAAACGTGCAGATAAACCGTGGATACTATCGCATCTTTCGTATTGTGCCGTGCGGTGTGATGCTTCTTAATAAAATCTCTCCACAGGTGGCATACCGCGCTAAAGGTTAGCGCCTGTTTCCCCCCCGTCCATGGGCACATCGCTTGGGACTCCACCAGGTCCCCAATTTACCTTTCCGCCCATGATGCACACTGGGAACAAAAGCAAAAGGAACCGCAACGCAACAAAACCTTCCCCGAAACCGAAGGAATATAAATATTTTCCCAAAATGGATTGATGCAATCCTGCAGATCCCTCCAAATGAAGTTTTTTTGAAAATTTTTTTTGGCATCTTTGTTGGTTTGCAGGGTGCTCGTGCAATTTATAATACCCTCCCTGAATGGAGATTTTCTGTAAACTTATTTAGCGGTTTTATTGATGCAATTTAGTTGCATACAGCGATGGACCCCCATTCCCAACCATACCGACGTGTGTTATTGTTTTCCGAGCGAAGTTGTGTCTTCGCCACACGGTATCGATCGTTCGAAATTATGGAACGATCGGGGCGAACAAGATTGAGAGATCTTTAGCCAATGAACGTTAATTTACGTTGAGTTTGGTACTTATGTGTCGAACTGTTTGATTTGATTACTTTACGTTGCTTTATTTATCCGTTGAACAGAACGTTTCGTCGGTTCAAATATATTTACTGTCAATATGTTTCCTTAAAATAAAAAATTTAAAGTTCAGGATTTTTTTATGGCTTGTTGCTAGATTCGTCTAACTAAGATAATGGAATTTTAATTAATTTAGATACGAAACAAATGTTTTATAAGCAGAATTGTTACACTTATTTAAAATATCAAATATTTACACCTAATTTTATATAACTATTTCCAAGAAATACTTTTCACAGCGTGTCCATAAACTGTTATTAACCTTTTGTCACAACATTTTCAATTTTGTCTACTTCTCGACCATGTAATTATCATTTTTAAGATAGTTACATCAATATTGCATACCTTCAGGCGCAACCATCCACAAAAAAGGAATTAAGAAAATAATAAAAATAATTTTAAAAAGGTAATTTAAATTTTGACAGTTTCTAAGGGCTTATTCTAGCACTACATCCAGGTCATTCCTGAATAATAAAATAGGGTTATTTCGTAACATAACGTAAATAAACAACAGAGCTAAATGCTAAATGCCAATGTTAATGCTCATATTAATACTCCACATTTGCCTCTCTCTCTCACCCCGACCAGCCCGAAACGATTCCACAGGCCATAATCGACATGACGAAGGTCCTGGAGGTGACCACGGCCGACAGCATCACCAGCCACCCGCACTCGATCGCCATCACCGCACCGGATCGTGTAACCTTCGTGAAAGGTACCTGCCCGGAGGAGTCGAAATGGTGGTTCAACGTGCTGGTAGCCTTTCCCAAATCCAAGGTACGGTATCCCCGCCAACGAAATGCATCACTCTCGTTTCCATTCCATTCCTTTCATCAATCACCCTTGTACGCATGTAATTGTGCATGATCGATGTGCTTTCTTCTTGGATTGTTTTGGTTTTTCCAATTCCTCCGAAAAAAAAAATGCAAATCTTTACCATCCGCCGCCGCTCACTGTTGTATACACACAGACTCACTGATGATACTTCATCATTACAGGGCCGACACAAGCGCAATGCAACGTTCCCCGGTGGACAGGCGACCACGATTCTACAGGCTCAAAGTAAGTAGATTGTTCTTTCGTTTCTTTCCGCTTTCGGATTTGTTGTGCGGGGGAATGCCTTTCTTTATTATTTTATGCACCGAGACTTCCCCACGCAATGTTGTGGGTGTCCATGACGGGGTTGGTAGACGACAGGTTGTAAGGTCTCTTCGTGTGTTTTTTTTTTTTTTTGAAATCACCACCCATACCGAGACGATCAGTGAAGCGTCGAATCCGCGTTGCTAAATCAATCATTCTTACGTTTCACGGGTGCGAAAATTGATTCCCTTTCCCCGTTGGCGGTTGGGTGGCAAGGTAAGAACGAATCCCGTTATATGACAATTGGTTCCGTCATGGAGGGCCGGTCGGCTTTGACCAGAAGCTAGCACGGATTGCTGGCCGGTAAAAAGCTTTCGGGCACATTCTGCAAAAGCACCGCTAATATGGCGTGAAGTTACAATGTGTTCCATTTACTGGACGAATGTTTGAGTGTATGTGTGTGTGTGTGTGGAGAAGCAGCCTCCAGAGTTCTTTTTTTCAACTCCTCCAACCTGATGCCATACGTTCGGTTAGAACGCAAGAAAAAGGTTTCTTTTATTTAAGCTCCGTTTTTTGAAAGATTTATTTCCACTGCAGAGAACCGGCACTTGTGGACACCATTCGTTCGTAGTTTTTGTCCCCTTTTTTGTTCGAAATGGGATACGAGATGGATATGCTTTCTTCCATTTCCTCTCGCGGGTTTCCGCCGCGTGGTAATGTGCTGTGGGTGGTGATGATTGAACACGATGACGACGATGATGATGTTTCGGACAGGGCCGCCGACTGTGTGTTCGCCACTCGTGATCTCATTTCTGTCCTCAACACTCACACCACACGACCACACGTTCACGTTTGAAGAACTTCTATGCTTTTTTATGTGCCTTCTATGCCGTGTTCCAGCCTGCCAACTAAAATCCCAAGTGTCCAATTCAATGCTTCTTGCACTCACGAGTTGATATAACCCTCTGGTGCATCTCGAACCGCAAATGGACCTCACCGATCGCCACGATCGATTTATCTTGGCCACGCCACAACACACCGTGGATGGGGGGTGGGACAATGCAGAGCTACTACCCTTTTTTGCGGTTTTGGGTGAGTGTTTTTCTTCCACCGCTGGCGGAAAAAGAAGGAAAGCTTTCACAACACACCGAACGGCTTGAGTTGCATTTGGAAATGCAATCAGCCTGCACTTCGCATTCTATTCTACCGATGCGTGATCACCGATTTGACGTCGGATCTTGGCCGCTGCTTTATTCACCACACACCTTTGGGAGCATCGTTTATGCTGCACACGATGCACAACCCATCCGCGGACCCAAGATAGCGGTCGTAATGATGTTATTATTGTGTATTGCATTGCCGATTTATTCCGTCCCGCTGGAGCTGCCTCTCGGTGCGGCAACTCTGACATCCGGTCGTGGAAAAAAAGCACAGAGATATATGTTCGCAGCACACCACAACGCACCTTCGTGGGGCGCTCTTTGCGACACGGCAACATAAGTAACGACAAATGTTGTTACCCCCAACCACGATCGGCAGTACCGGATTGCATCGAGAACTTAGATAAAACAAGTTTCACTATCGCCGAAACACGGGACACACACACACACGCCGAACAGCTGAATGGTCCTCCGGTCTGTTCCATTCCGTTGCTGCCTTCCCCCGTTTCGCAGCATGTATTACACAATCGAGCACCAATTTAGAAGCTATGAAGCATAATCTCCGACAAATCCGACCGATCCCGATCCCGGCGCAGATCATCTCGTAACCGCTGTAAAGAACAATCGGTCCCTCCGGGTGCCCTGGGCCGCAATGTCATTTCTCGGCTCGTTTTTCTTCCCATTTTTCACTCGTTTGTTTTACGCTGCCGGTTGGGTCGAACGCGGCTGGATGTTGGAGTTTCGCAAAGGAGTTTGTAGGGAGTTTTTTTTTTTGCACAAATTGAAGATTGGCGAACGGCGCGAGACCCTGTGCACTGTGCGCGGCGGTGCATTCGCGGATGCAATGATGAGAAATGGAAACCCGAGGTCCGATTATGAGAAATTGCGGGAAAAATTGCTGCCATTACGTGTTGAGGTAGAACCGTTAGGGGAGTTTGCCAGTTATGGTTGGGTGGAAAAAGGTGGAAAAACAGATTTGTCATTCGACTGATTGCTTGTAAGCATTTGTTCTACCGGCTGTCTGGAGAACAAACATCGGTGGGTTCGTTTTTATGCTCATTCTTACGAGCGAGTTGAAGCGTTATACAAATGGTTTTTCTTTCGTTTTGCATATTTTTTTGAATGTGTTTGAATTCGAAACTCATTTTCAAAAAAATGAATTACTAAATTCTCTCAGAATTAACACAAATCTTAGTTTGAAATATGTTTTTACTATTCTTTTCTGAGCAGATTTAGTATCGTGACTGACGGTCATAATTTTGGTTGATGATGAAAAAGGAATAAAAATATAATTAAATTTGTAAAATTAGTACACTTTTTGTAACAGATGAGCAAAAAAAGTCCTTGCGCTTACACAAAGATGGCACAACAAATCAACAATCAACAATGAATCTTATGATTTACAACTTTCAAGTTGGGAAGATATAATTTTTAACAGTAATTAACAAACATTAATTGTTTTTCTAGAAGTTTTCGTGCGTTGATTCTTCACTGCTCCTTGGAGGGAAAAATACTGTGAAAATAGAAAACAAAGTTTTCTAGAACCAGATCTCTAATGAAGGCTCATTTTTATATAAATCTAGCACCAATGAAGAAGTGATCGCTAGAACACAGGCCACATTTTCAGACTAGAGCTTCTTCTTTCTTGACCTAACGAACTATTAGGTCATGCCTGCCATTTCTAGCTTACTAGACTTATTATTACCGCATAGTTGGATAGTCAGTCCTCACTATGGGGAAACGGCCCAGATGAGACTTGAACCCCGGTCCTGCCGTGTGAAGACCGGCGCCGCTGTCGCATCTACCACCGGGCCGCCCCTGGTAGCGACTAGAGCATCTACAGTATTACCGACAAAAGCAACTATTTTTTATAGAAAAATTTGAATTTTACCACTAGTTGAAAAGTTGATTTTTAATATTGGACACTGACTTATTAGTCTGACTTCTTCGATTTTGATTTTAAATTAAGTCTGTATACTTGAAACCATGTAAATGTTTACTTGTGGCAATAGTATTAAGCCAGTTCATATATTTATTTTTATTGCATTTCTGAACATCTCAGTCAATTTTTGCAATCCACTCAATATGCAATCAAATGTTCTCTGGTCGTGTTTGATTATTTTTATATCTAAATATTAAGAACTCATTCTTATCCCTTGAAGACGAGTGCTTAAGAAAAGCAACAAATAAATGTAACGAGTGCAAATGCGCATGCAAACACACTTTGCATCCGTCATCCTGAGAACACCGGTAACGCCCTACACTCACACCCCACACATCAAACGGCGGCAACCGGGTTCATCCGTCCAACATGATCATCTACACTAGCTGTAGCCGTACACCCCACAGTCCCTCCGGTCGCCCCTAACATCATTCGGCATAATCGAAGGCATCGATTGTGTTCCCAAGGGCCCAGGGAGACCACTGCGCAGTCTCATTGCCGATGCAAATTTATTCATAATTCTCTTATTTCCAATTGTGCAATGGGCATCCAATTTCCCCCGGCGGATCACCAATCAACAGTAATTTTCCGTCCCGATCGTCGTCGTCTCCAGCCCCGTTACGCAAGATTCGCGATCCTCCCGTCCTGTACCTTCTGTTTAGGGCGATGCCGAATGATCTCCGGATTAAGCAGAAAGCAACAGCGCTTCTTCGCGTTCTATCTCGCAAAGATAGACACACACACAAGCAAACTAGCAGCCATACTGGCGCGGGGAAAAAGAGTCAAATGTACCGCTAGAAAATAAACAGACCCAAAGTGATCCGCGGTTCGTATGAAAATTGCATTCTAGGATCGGTTAGAATCAACGCGACGACACACCTTTTTTATTATTTTTGTCTTCTTTTGCACACGCAACAGCGCATCGGCGTGGCAGGGCGGCCACACGAGTGGGTGGCACTAGTGGCGCAAGGCAGAGAATCCAATCACACTGCATTTCATCACGCATCGCATGGGTTCGGATCGTAATCGACCTCGCGCAACGCCCTGCTCGGTTCCACGTGTTCGGCCTCTTTCTCTGAGCCACAGCCGAAGCGTAAAGATGCCACCCTCGACGTCGTGTGTCAGATCAGGGAGCGGGTGACCATCGATTGCATAGCCGGTGCATGGCCGGGATGCAAATAATCGGTGCGCGGCAGGGTCATGTAGAATGCAAGAATCGATTGCAGGCGCAGAATGGGCTCTCTTGCAAAAGTTCTATTCTCGCTCGCTTGCTCAAGAGCAGTCAGAACGAAATCGATTCGATCGCGCGATACAGTGGGGTACGATTTTTGTCCACACCTTATCATTTATTGTGAACTTTTATTTACACAGCTTTTTCTCTTATGAATAAATTCAAAATCTTTCCTACGTACAACAAGAGCGTTAAGCTTTAATAATCAAAGCATAAATTTCCTTTGCTTTAGCATAAATTTACAAAAAATCCCCAGCATGTTCAACAGTGAGTGTGACAAACAAGCGGCCCTCACCGTACTAATCCAGGCACGTCGTGATGGATTGCATGTTCCGCATGACAAAGATGTGGTCGCCTGTATTTGATGCTCGTGCTCAATCAATCGAGCCTCCTCACTTCAAGCGCACTGTTCCTCTTGCCCTTGTTCCCACCCATCAAACAACAAATATGTTCTGGCTCGTCTGCGATGTTTTCCACTATTCGCTAGAACGGACTCATCTCGTGCTCGTCTGCTAATTTCCCCCGCCTTACCCAGCTTCATCAAACAAACGCGATCAACCCCGCACGATCAAGAACCGCGGTTCTGTAAATAACATTAAAAAAAACCCTGAAGACGAACCTTTATTTTGCGCGAAGGTGGCCTTTGTAATGGGTGATGGAGAGTATGTATTTGTTTATTTATTTATTCCTGACAAAGACCTCCTTCCATCACACGTGGCTGGGGGAAACAGGGCGGCCCACAGACAGTTGGTAGAGATGGGCAGAGAAGAAGTTTGGCATATGAGATTGACGTGTTGTTGTTATGTTTTATCCCGATCACATACCGATTTAATGGATGGAATGGTTCGACCATTGCAGCCTGCGGTGGAACTGTTTCTCTTTCTGCGAAAGAAGAAAAGCATTTGAAGTGTTTACTCTACTAGAAAGCATCCTCAAGAACCTGCTAGATACGATGGGAACAGTAGAAATGGCTTTGAAAGAACTAAAGAAAATCAATTTATACCGTGGATCGTACATATCAAATCACCTCAACATCTGGAACACAAAATTCTACACTTCTTTTCAATGTAAATCTTATCGCGATGTATTTTGTGCAACCTTACAAATGTATCCATCGGTATCATTGGCCCCCAACCCGGACGCTCGATCTTAACCTCCACACTGACATTAAGCAGCGCATCTTCTTCAAGCCGTTGCCTGCTTTATATCACCCTCAGAAAACATTTATTTCTTCGCTTAAAACAACACGGATTGATTTTTGCCCCAAAGGTCGCTCACGAACCCTCAACGCTACGTTCGTGATCGTCGTGACGATATAAGCTCGATCATACCGGATCGAGGATGCCACTATCCTCGAGTGCTCCCGTTGCTTACACTAGCGACACGTTCTGACGTACCGTGCCCTAGCCACTCGCTCCTCGCTTGACAACCCTTTGGCAGGGAGAAAAATGTTACGCAAACAAGATGACGATTAGCTTCTCCCAGGTTGCTAACCTTGAACGCACAGAAGCAGAAGCACGATCCGTCCACGAATGGCTGCCGGGAGTCATCTTTTTGACGTGCTGCAGACGAGGTGTTGAAAGTTGTGGCAATTCCGTTTCGAAGGTCACGCACCAGCATCGCGATTTTCCCATGCGTTTGCGTGCGTGACCTTTCTTTGAGTTGGAAATTTTGCACAGAAACATAGCTGAAGAACAATTTCTGTGTTGCAAACCAAACTGGACAGATTCTACCGCGCCTCTTGTAGGTTCGATTCTGGGGCAAGAATTTTCTCAAACACAACCATTACGGCCAATCATTGACACCGACACGGATCGTGCAAGTACGGCTTCATATCCCATGGTGTGAGGCTTAATTTTTGCTTCCTAATTGGCTCCCTTCTCGCAAAACAATCGGGCGCGAGAAAAACAATGCGAATGTTGCAAAGAAAACTGTGGGGGGGGGGGGGGCAATATCGAGAACGGCCCCAACAGATCGTGCCACAAGGAGGAGAACTTTCGGGAAACAAAGAACAAAACTGAAACTGACATTCGGGGGGGACCGTTCCGATTCTCGTGGCTTATGACACACGTCGCTAACACCTTATGGGCACCTCAATCCCCCCGGACATGGTGGTCTGTCTCAATTAGGGGTTGAGACGCTGGTAACGATCCGATTGGGTGCAATTTGTTAAATGTCAGCTCACCTCCCCGCACATTTGCGCGCCACCTTTAGCAACGCTCGAATGTCAATTCCAGAAATCGGCAAGCACCCGGGATCCGTTGGGAGGTAGAACAGAACGTCGCGTTGGTCCTTTCGAAGGTTGTTCGCAGCGTCTTAGAACGGAACCAGGAAAATGTGTGCACCGTCTCTGTTTCGGGTTACGGGTTAAAACACTCAACCGAACGCCGGGGTTGCTGCACCACGGTTTCACGCATTCCAATCGAAACGGACAGCGTTGACCCACATTTTCCGACAAGCTAATCATATCTTCCGGATCGATCTGGGTGGAGCATGCGGTTCGGTTTTGATCTAACAACAAAAAAAAAACGCAAAACACACCATAATGGAAGTGCGCTTAACTGCGCGTGCCAAACGTTTCGGAATTGGAACGGACTGGGGAGGCTTGGCCTGTAACGACAATTAATTTGTACCGCAACTCATAACCGATCAGTTTTGCAAGTTAATTTGAAACGTATCTACCGATTGCAAACATTCCAATTCGTTTATCTCGCGTTGTGTGGCGAGAGAATGATTGGTGTTTTAAATCGAATTAATTACGATAATAATGGCAATGTCGGCTAATTAAAATAGATTAATTTTTTGTTTTTCTCCAGGCACGCATTCAAATGCTTGCTGATAGTATTTCACTTTGTGCTTAATTTGCAATTCGTGCACCACATCTAGCTTCTTCATAATGAGCCAGCTCCAATCGCGCAATGTCATTCATCAACTCCAAATTAGGCTTACACGCACGCACCGATCCGATTGTCTAGCTGTCATCCCATGTCGATCGAATGGCTCCTTGTTGTTGAAAGATGAGACGACTTTACATTTTACTGCACGTCATAAATTATGCCGATAGCATTTCAATCCATAATTGAGTCCCGACTGGTGGTGGTGCTTATCGAACTAATTTAATCGCCTTTCTTCGCAAGCTTTAATCATCGAACCGTGCTAAGATATCTCCGCTTAAAATTCAAATTAAGAAGCAGGAAAACGATCGACTCGTGTGTGTTGTGTGGGATTCATTCGCCAGACACAGCGAACCCGGTGCGGTAGTCAACATTCTATTGCATTATTAGATTTTATTATTCACAAACAAAGCGCGAAAAAATGGGCAAACCCACGCACGGCGGTTCCGTTCTCGCCATTAGGTAGGAAAACGTACCGGACCGTAGGTGTTGTTGTACGGCACGAGATTGTGACTCCACTCTGCTGCACACATGTCATCGGAGGTATGATTTATGTCGCTTGATAGATTTGCGCTATTTTTTTTTTTTTGTTTCAAAGTGTTTTTGCTTTTTTGCTTCCAATTCCATTCGCATGGAAGGCAACTTTTTAATAATGGTGGCTCCCAGACGCCGTTGTCGCCACACCCCGATCGTACTCGAGTTAACCTCAATCGAAGCGATATTCAATTAATCAATAAAAATAATTGTGATGTATCAATCGACAATTAAACAATTTAACGTCACAGCCAGCGGCTACAAATCGAACGAACACCGTTTGTCGGCTTACATTGTCACCCCCAGAAAATGGGAAACGGCTGGAACCGAACCGAAACAACAACAAAACAAAAAAACCAACAGAATACAACACACAGAAACCAAGTAAATTAATCGCAAAGATGTAGCGATTCCGATACAACAGGACAAAACAAGTGAAACGTTCAGCGAACGCAAAATGATTCCACGCGAGTCACGACGACCTAAACCGAGCGGACGATCTTCACCCCTCACCCTTGCGACCCAAGCTTTTTCTGCCCTTCGTTGTACCATTTTCCACAGGGCACAGTGTATGTTTTCTTCATAATTTTCCATTTCTCTGCCACCGAACCGAACCGAGTAATATGCTGTCCCGGAGTGTGCCCGTTGTTTGTGTCGTTTGCGCTACAACTTTCCGGGCAGCATGGAGGAAACTGTAATCGTAACATCTTCCCGGTTCGTGAAAACGAAACCAGCGATGCCGTCACCGTATCACCGTCGCTGGTGGTATTTAAAAACTTGCCGTTTTCTTTTCTTGCTTTCCGCCATCACCGGCATCGTGTAATAAGGGATGAAAGTAAAAGCGACGGTGACGGCCCTGCTCTGTTTTTTTGCGCAAGCTGCCAATATGAGATCGGTGGCCGATGAGTGGTTTCGTTTCGCGTTACGGCAGCGATGAACGACCGTGGTTTTGGGACCGGTGGAAAGTGACGACTAGGCAGTGATCCCTTTCCATTTCGGTTTCGGGGTTTCGGTTTCTGTGGATGATAGTAGCGCTGGTGCAGTTTAGCAGTTTTCTTGTACCGTATGTGCTGGAGTGGTGACGAAACAAATGATGTCTGTTTTTCAGATGACCTATTTTCCGACCGCTAAACGGAAGGCTTTGTACGACACTAACGAATGCAGATACATTTTCTTTAAACGTTTCACAGTGGAAAGTGATTATTTTGGAACAAATAGAGCACAGTACCTCATCTTATTCATTGTTGAAAGATGAGACGACTTTACATTTTACTGCACGTCATAAATTATGCCGATACCACTTCAATCCATAATTGAGTCCCGACTGGTGGTGGTGCTTATCGAACTAATTTAATCGCCTTTCTTCGCAAGCTTTAATCATCGAACCGTGCTAAGATATCTCCGCTTAAAATTCAAATTAAGAAGCAGGAAAACGATCGACTCGTGTGTGTTGTGTGGGCTTCATTCGCCAGACACAGCGAACCCGGTGCGGTAGTCAACATTCTATTGCATTATTAGATTTTATTATTCACAAACAAAGCGCGAAAAAATGGGCAAACCCACGCACGGCGGTTCCGTTCTCGCCATTAGGTAGGAAAACGTACCGGACCGTAGGTGTTGTTGTACGGCACGAGATTGTGACTCCACTCTGCTGCACACATGTCATCGGAGGTATGATTTATGTCGCTTGATAGATTTGCGCTATTTGCTTTTTTGTTTCAAAGTGTTTTTGCTTTTTTGCTTCCAATTCCATTCGCATGGAAGGCAACTTTTTAATAATGGTGGCTCCCAGACGCCGTTGTCGCCACACCCCGATCGTACTCGAGTTAACCTCAATCGAAGCGATATTCAATTAATCAATAAAAATAATTGTGATGTATCAATCGACAATTAAACAATTTAACGTCACAGCCAGCGGCTACAAATCGAACGAACACCGTTTGTCGGCTTACATTGTCACCCCCAGAAAATGGGAAACGGCTGGAACCGAACCGAAACAACAACAAAACAAAAAAACCAACAGAATACAACACACAGAAACCAAGTAAATTAATCGCAAAGATGTAGCGATTCCGATACAACAGGACAAAACAAGTGAAACGTTCAGCGAACGCAAAATGATTCCACGCGAGTCACGACGACCTAAACCGAGCGGACGATCTTCACCCCTCACCCTTGCGACCCAAGCTTTTTCTGCCCTTCGTTGTACCATTTTCCACAGGGCACAGTGTATGTTTTCTTCATAATTTTCCATTTCTCTGCCACCGAACCGAACCGAGTAATATGCTGTCCCGGAGTGTGCCCGTTGTTTGTGTCGTTTGCGCTACAACTTTCCGGGCAGCATGGAGGAAACTGTAATCGTAACATCTTCCCGGTTCGTGAAAACGAAACCAGCGATGCCGTCACCGTATCACCGTCGCTGGTGGTATTTAAAAACTTGCCGTTTTCTTTTCTTGCTTTCCGCCATCACCGGCATCGTGTAATAAGGGATGAAAGTAAAAGCGACGGTGACGGCCCTGCTCTGTTTTTTTGCGCAAGCTGCCAATATGAGATCGGTGGCCGATGAGTGGTTTCGTTTCGCGTTACGGCAGCGATGAACGACCGTGGTTTTGGGACCGGTGGAAAGTGACGACTAGGCAGTGATCCCTTTCCATTTCGGTTTCGGGGTTTCGGTTTCTGTGGATGATAGTAGCGCTGGTGCAGTTTAGCAGTTTTCTTGTACCGTATGTGCTGGAGTGGTGACGAAACAAATGATGTCTGTTTTTCAGATGACCTATTTTCCGACCGCTAAACGGAAGGCTTTGTACGACACTAACGAATGCAGATACATTTTCTTTAAACGTTTCACAGTGGAAAGTGATTATTTTGGAACAAATAGAGCACAGTACCTCATCTTATTCACTTACGTAAAATCATGTTAAATCTTGTAATTCATATTTTTGTTTCAAGTTATAGAAAAATGTGTGATTGTAGTAAAGTAATCCGTATAACAAAATGTAATTACCTTTGACGCTTATTACATTTACCTAATTACTCTTCACTTTATTGACTTATTCAACTGATTTAGCTAACATCTAGAGAAGATAGCTTTTCCGTCTTATGTAAAACATTAATCTGAGGTAAAAAAAATGTGTGAATCAAGAGCAATTATAAAATTTTATCAAAAAAACACATTGGAAACCGATTTATCTGGCAGACGACATAGCTATCTTGATTTGTTTAATATTCCATGAAAATAACTTCACAAAATCATTAAACAAATGGTAATTATTCTGATAAAGTTCCTATTATCCTTTTACTATTCCAAATAAGAAATGCTTATTAAAATTTTACCATTCATTATTGATTTAATGCAACGCAAGGATTTAGCGTTTCCGATAAGTTTTCACAGAAGGTGCTTTATAGTATCGATCAGAAACTACGACTTCTCATCTGTTCTAATTAACAGACTGTGTGTAGATTGTTGTTTTGAAATCTGATCTGATTTAGACATGTTCTAGCTATATTATTAATTGAATTATCAAAGTATAACAAATGCTTTTTAAAATCATTACTTTTTCACTCAGAAATACTATACAGGACGTGTTATAGAGCCATTAAACTGAACAAATTAATTGACTTATGAAATACACCTACCAAACAAGCGAATCCGTCCCTAGTTAATTTTTGTTTACAATGATGTCTGTTTCATTATAAGAAAATCAAAAGAAATACTTAATCCTTTGAATTTTAAGGCTAGGTCCACTCAGCCATCTAATAACTTGCTAGAGTTTTTTTCATTTCACGTAGTTAGATATTCAGTCCTCACTGCAAGGGCAACTGTCCAAATAGGATTCAAACCTCCGTCTTGCTGTGTGAAGACCGGAAATAATTTCGACTCTGGACTAGTGATGGGAAATATGAATCTCACTATGGATTCGAATCTTCGAATCCGAATCACGCTAGGGATTCGAATCTCCAAGTCCAAATCCGAATCCCAATCGTCATCAAAGCAGCGAGGTGGGGGGGACTAGACAGAGAAAAATCCTCGCGTAGCGTAGAACATGACAACACAGAAAGCAAAAACACAGCCAGATTCTCACTGCAAAACAGCCAATGGGTTAACAACACAGTCTAATCGAATCGATTCCTGATGAAACGCAGGCAATCAAGTATACGTGGAAGCCGAATCTCAGTTGAATCGCAAAAAAGATCCAATCCCACATGAATCTTGATCCGATTGAATCGCAATTGAATCTAGATCCGATCGAATCACAATCGATTCCCAATCTGATCCAATCCCCATCGAATCCTAATCTGATCGAATCCCAATTCAATCGAATCCCCAGTCGGATCGAATCCCCATCGAATCCCAATCAGATCGAATCCCCATTGAATCCCAATCCGATCGAATCCCAGTCGGATCGCATCCCCATCGAATCCCAATCCGATTGAATCCCAATCCGATCGAATCCCAATCCGATCGAATCCCAATCCGATCGAATCCCTATCGAATCCTAATCCGATCGAATCCCAAACGAATTCCAGGAGGATGGAATCCCAAACGAATCCCTGGAGGATCGAATCCCAAACGAATCCCACGAGGATCGAATCCGTCAGATGGGATCCAATAGATTCGAATCTTTCAAGGGATCGAATCTTCGAATCTTCCGAGTCTCGAATCTCCCAACACTACTCTGGACCGCCCCAAAATTTTCTTGAACGAAAAGCACGCACATCTCTAATGCATGAAAACTATCGATTTTGATCGTACGGCAGATATGAAAGGATCGGGTGAAATCAGTTTCGATCCTCTTTTCTTTCATTCTCAAGAGACTTGGCCCTATTGCCGATGTTGATCATCTTATAGTGTCGAGTATCAGCTTTCAGTCTGCTAATTGATTATTCTTATTTAAATTATAATCGAAACAGGCAACCTAACATTACGAAACAAGTAAATACCTTAACAACAATTTCAATGTACATAAATTGATTTCCCAGGCCGCTCTTGTGTCTCAAATACACCGAAAAATTATTCTAATCGCCTTGAGCATTTTGCCAATTAGGTCTTGGACGAATTCTTTCTTCTCGCACATGCTTAAGCAACCAGTTGAAGGCTTCATAAAAGTTTTTTTTTGGCAAAATGTTTTCCACCATATCATCAATCACTTTTTAAACGCTTCGAAATTATCTACCAAAAAATCACCTCCAAACCCTCGATCGATTACAATATCGCGCTGATCGCGCCCGTACAGCGCCTGTAATGCATAACTTTATCCCTACGAAATAACGCTAAACCACCACAACCATTCGCCCGTGTGGTGCACATTCAAAACCACAATCCAAAAACAAGATGCGAAACGAAATTGCCTAATCGTGATCACCATTTATCTAATCTTGGTTTGTCGTCTGTGGTGTGGTGTGGGGCCGCCTCTCATTATGGCCCAAGGCAGGCATTTCGGATGGGTGGTTGTGGTGTGCGCAAAAATGCTCCGACTGACCTTGAATTTGTACTGCCAAGCGAAGCCACCTCCCGCAGTGGTCGGCCGCACGCCAAAAGAACCCCGAACGGTGCCTTAATTGTGTGCAAGATATGCATCTATCAAAAGCTGAGGAACTGCGAAGGGTTTAACGAGACGCAAAACAGGCCATTTGACTTCTGACTGCATGTTGTTTTTTGTTTGTTGTCTCTTTTACAAAATTTGCCTCACGCAGGTGCAATATTGTTAACGTAGTGTTCTTTTTATTAATATTGTATTTTTTTTTTTCTTTTCTCCGTAGGTAAGTGATTCGTTGCGCTGCTAACCGCATGCATGTGGAACATTTGAACAAAAGAACACACAAAGTGGCAACCCCATTTTTCGGTTAAGTATAAGCAAGGAACAATTTGTTACTCTTCAAGCGAAAAATTCAAGCAGTCATGGTGTATTAAATTTCCATCCACTAGCCTAGTAGCCAGATCGAGATAAAGAATGAGCTTGATATTTATCACAACCGAGAACGCGTCTAAAAGCAGTAAGGCCTAACATCGCCTAAACGGATGCATATGCAGTAGAAATGGGATATGTGCATCTCCCGGTTATGTCAACCTACTTCAACCGTTTCTCCATTGCTCGTCCGGTGAATCGATAATGAAAGCATTTAGCATGATTTAATAGCAACCACACACGCGCCATAAATCACGCTCGAGACTCGCCGGGCCTGGGCCAATAAATCATGGCTCGCTTTAGCCAGAAATGCAAAATCTGATCCCAAAAACCCTGCTACCCCCAACATGTCACCACATGGGTGCGCAAAGATCGTTGGGTTCACTCGGCTCCCCGGTGGCGGCGGCAACCCGTTCGGTTGCAGTTTGCAGGTTTTTGGAGCATGGAACATTCTTGCTCGAAGTGTGGTACGAGCAGGGGCTCTTACTTTTGCGAATCGCAGGGAAGAACTTGCCAGCTATTAGGTAATTTAAACACCGCTGTTGCTGCTGCTGCTGCTGCTGCCGATGCTGGCAGTAGTTTCGTGGCACGCGGACGATTTATGAGCTGCACCCGGTAAAAAAGCAACGAGAAGCTGTCTGCTGAGGTCAAAGAGTAGCACAGTATCCAGTACATGCTTCGGCCGGCTGTCGTCAAGGGTAGGTCGTTGAAGGATTGCTCTTAGCGAGCGAATAATTATGTCGCAACAGCACATGATATCCATGAGCGTTCATAGTAACGTTGAATGCTCCACAGCGTTCGCATCTGTTGAGGTTTATTTTTGCCATTACAAGATCTAAAAGGAATATCCGGACAAGACATTTTTCACATTTCCTCATACATTTTTTAACCTTCAATAACAAAGACTTACCGACAGAGTTTGTTTTTTTGTTTTATTGCACACAAAATTACGAAATGGATCGATCATTGCTATTTGCCACATTCCTGTAGAGATATTTCCCCAATTATACTCACCTTCACTGTTGACACATTCTTCCGGCAATTTTATTCAGACATTTACCCCCTACATTTCTTCACCCACCCTGTCCGTCTGCGAATGGGCTGGATTTTAATCTTATCGAAGGCAAGGATTGTACCCAAAATAAGAAATGAAAAAATCAGCCCGCCACGATACATGAATAATGCAACCAGTTGCCGAACGCTGGACGTTGCTAACGAGCCTATTCGCTTGCCGGTCTGATTGTGAATGCATGCCGCGATCGGGATCGGGATTGAGAATTGGCCCTCCCAAAATACCTGCTCATCAGCATCACTCTCGTCCCGGTTGATATCTCAATATCTTTTCCTGTGTGCAGCGTTTCTTTGCTGTCGGTCTTTTTTTCCAACCACACCACGACGCTTTATCAGAATGCATTTTCGGCAAGCAGTGCAACGTACGCAATCCTGCCGCTCACTGAATAATGCAACATGCCGACGACATAAATCATCTCAAAATACGCTCATCGATACGTTTGGGCGAATGGAATCGATAAGTTCGTGGTTAGAACATGGTTAGAATTCGATCGCTCGTGTAACTTACCATACATTCGGGGTGAAAAAGAAGAACGTTTGAATTAGTAAATCATAATTCTCGTTTTTCGTTCCCTCCACTGCATGATTTGTGCGTTTCTCTCGAAATTGGGGAATATGCAATCATTCGCAAATAAATTTTGCTCGATCGATCGTTCGATCGATGCATTCGCAGCACGCAAATTTCCTTTTCCCTTTTGTTGTGTGAGCTTTGAAGCGCTTTTTTCCACAAACGGAACGGTGGATAATTTTTGTTTACAATAGAAATCTCCGCTGCAAAGATGTTTATCCACGTTAACATCTGACTTTAACAAATTTTCTGCCACCAATGGGTGATGATCGATCGTATGCAGCATTCGGTGTGTCTGAAGAAGAGAAGCAACCTTTAATTCGATATTCTGTATTAACTGAGCATTTTTTGAATTTATGTTACAGTTATCATTGAAAGTGAAGTTTATTCGAGCCAATCACGCCAACTACTAAAGTACCTTTTATTCTTGTTATGATGCTGACATTAATACGCGGCGATCTTTGATGGAGCACCCTGGGCCTGGCGAGTCCTTCACAAGTCCGATATAAACCATTAAGATTACCCCGAGACCGAGTAAATGGCAATGGTAGTTTTGAGCGTCCAACAGGGAAAAAAACTTCCAATAAAAATGCTATAAACTCCACTGATTGTGGAAAAGATAGTGAATTATTTATTAATAACACAGATGTGCCAGTGTCCCGTTCAAGGGCTTACACTTTTGTTCAACAAGCTAAACAAAAAAAAATCACACACACACACACACACACACAAAACACCACAATCCCTTCACGTCCATCGACATGACTTTCGCAATGCGTCAATGCCGCCACCACTCGGCAAGAAATTCCGACCCATTGCAGGTGTTCGGTTCACTTGTTCGCCTTTCGCAACACCTTGTCTTCTTCACACCGCCTGGTTTTGTCTGGCCAAAAATTATCATGCTTGTTGCAGCATGTTTCGTTTATGTTGTATGAGCTTAAAAGAAAAATGAAGGAACAGCCGCGTACCACATAGCTGGAGTATCTTTCTGCCGGCACAACTGCAAAAATGCGTCTGCTACTTGCGCGCCTTAGTAGCGACTATCATTCGGGCCAGATTTTAAGTCACTCTCTCTCTCTCTCGTCGTTGGAATTGTGCCAATGTGTGCAATTAAAAAAACCTTGAACGAACGGCAACCAACGAAGCGGCGCTTGGTTTGGCTGGACTCGGGCGCAATTACCACGGAGTCGATTATCAGCCTCTAGCATATAGCGCTGGTGCCGGGTAACGGCCGTGCAGGAACTTTTGTTTTCGATGGAATTTGAAGCAGCCCGCGGCAGTGCCGAAGGATGACCGGTTTTCATTATGACGGATCCGTCCGGTCGGGGTCGAGTTGCTGCTCCGTTTGTCCCTACGTGGTGGTGGTGGTGCAAGGAGATCTCAGTGGCCCTCCGACGGTCCATTTACGGTGCTAGGAATTGGTGGCGCGACACCAGTTCCAAAACTCAGCACTTGATTCCTTACATTCGCTATCACAGTACAGGTGTAGCTGTGAAAGGAGTTTTCGTAGCACGATCGAAGGAATGATTTTGTTTCTCTTAATTAATCTGCGTGTCCATAGATGGGAAATCTAATCAAACACGTGCAAGCGTATCGTGCTGATGGTCGTTTAATCTAGGTTGATACGAAATCGGAAATATTAATTAAAAATACATAAACTCAAACAGTGGACGCATGTATCCATTTTTCTATTTTTGGTTTTACTGGACCATGAATTTCTTTAAATAGATATTCATTCCTCAAAGATGATTTTAAATTGGTCGATACTACTTCGTCATACTTCAAAATACTTCTTCATCTAAATTGGAAGAACATCCTCCTACTACCACTGTACCACCGGGTCACGGCAAAAAGAGAAATTCATTCTCAATTATTGAATAATTGTATACATTTAAAACTTCTCTTCTTCTTCTTCTGTCTTGGCCTAACGACCTCTTAAGGTCATGCCTACCATTTCTGGCTTACTAGACTAATTGATACCGCATAGTTGGTTAGTCAATCCTCACTATGGGGGAACGGCCCAGATGAGACTTGAACCCCGGTCCTGCCTTGTGAAGACCGGCGCCGCTGTGTACTTTTAAAACATACACTCATATTAAGGACTTCTCATTTGATAATCCTGCGCTCGTCGTCTTTTGTAGCACGTATTTTATGTACAGACAAAATGTAGCAGCGTTATTGTATGTTCAATAGCAGAGTCTAAATCAGGCTTTAACTCCTGATAACATAAAAATAATCATTTGGATTTTAGTATGAGATCATTCTTCCAAACTGTTAAAAATAACTCTGGTAAGATAGACATTTTTATACAAATCTCACCATACGGACAACGCTCTACGGACTTTTATAATCACGAGAGCCAAGACGCACTATCAATTGGTCGTCAAGGCCAAGTGTGTTTTTATGGCGCAGTAAAATGATGAAGGACTAGCCAGAAAAGGTTTTCAATATTTTTGTAGAAAACTTCAATGCATCGAACATTCTGCAATGCCTTCTTCCATTCTTCTCTTCTTCTTCTTTTGTGGCCTGCTCCTAGGGAGCACGTCTAATAGACATGGCCTGGTGTCCAATCCGTTTCCAGGAAACTCGGTCCATGGCTGCACTCCTCCATCCCCGGCTGCATCCGATATCCCTCAGGTTAGACTCCACTTGATCCAGCCAACGAGCTCGCTGGGCTCCTCTACGCCTCGTGCCGAACGGGTCGCTGACGAGCACTTTTCTGGCAGGGCATGAGTCCGGCATCCTCATCACGTGGCCCAACCAGCGTATCCTTCCGGCTTTGACAACCGTCAGGATGTCTGCATCGTCAAACAGCTCAGCTAGCTCGTGGTTCATTCTCCTTCTCCACACGCCCTGCTCGCACACACCGCCAAAGATAGTCCGTAGCACCCACCGTGCCTTCTCCCATTACCTTCTGAAATTGGCCTGTTTTTTTTTAATCCATAAATAAATTCTACTATCATAAATTGGTCTCCGCAACATCCAATAACAAATTTAAAGATTGCTGCGTTGTATTTGAATTTTTCATCCCGACTTATTACGCCGCAACGTAGTCTTACTTTGCTGGAGTTGAAACGAAAACATGTCCAACCATGAGATGCACAACCCTTCACACACGCAGTAACACGAGGAACGATGATGATGTTCCACAAAGCAATGTTTAAGAGCAAAGAAGGCACACGAGACAATTTTGGAAAACTGCCAACAAGATGTTTCCATACCCTTTTCCAGCGCATATGCGCGAACTATTGCACCATGCGGTGTTGCAGCGTGATGCATTTCGCGGAAGCGTGTGTTCTCTCCCGAAAGTGCATGACATCTTTGACACTACCACCAGCTTACCTCGTGGCACGGGACAACAAAGATGATAAATTAGCTTTTAATGAAGCTTAGTCCACCCGGTGAACCTGCTTTGAAGTTCGAGGAAAACCTGCTCGTGCAGCAACACAAGAAGGCAGTGGCATCGTGGCAAAAGATGCAAGCGAAAAGTGGTGATGTCCAAAAAAAAACACAACACACAACACGAAACATGTACGACGCATTTTCTACACACGGAACAGAGGCAACAGGGGTCTAACACCACCAAGATCCCGACCCGAAGGCCGGGAGTCCTTCGTCGTTGAACTGCGCTACCCAACGCAATGCAACGTAACGACAGGTCAATGACCCGCGGGTTGGCAACGGTGGCGCTCCCTCCCCTTCGCTTCCCCACCGCACATAGTTTCACGAATTATGAAAGTGAAAACTTGTCGCGCCCGGTTCTCGATGCACCATCGCCCAACCACCGTGTGCATTTCCCTCACTGCAGCCCTTCAGCGTTTCGGCGGACAGGCGCAGGCCCAGCTGGCGACGAACAGTCTTCCGGAACGTAAGACCATGCACCGGGGAATGTATGGCGGGCGAGGGACGGCGGGATTACTGCACTCGCAGCCAACTCGAGCGACCGACCCGAAAAACCCCCCCACGGTGAACCGAGCCGTGTATAGGCGATCGGGCCGCACAGTTTATTTATTCGCGCAGTCAAAGGTTTTGAAGCTGATTAGTGTTACAGTCCCAGGGGTTTGCCGGATGGCGAATGGGGGGGAGGGGAGCTCCGGAGGAAGGAAAGGGTTTCGGTAAAGGGAAGATAAATCGATACCGGACAGACACGTTGTCTGGCTAGCAAGCAAGCCCAGGGGGTTGGCCGGTCGGTTTTTTTCTCTTTCTTTGGCTTTGGGGTACGGATTTTGGGATCGTACGTTAGGATGCAATATTTGAAATGGCAGTTTGGTGCATTTTTTTTGTGCCATCGTGTTCGTTGTCTGAGCATAAGACGAATTTAAATAGCCTTATCTTACTTTATAACTCACCTTCGGCTTCTAATGCCATGTTTTTTGTTATCTTTTGTAGTATTTCTGTGCTTTTTGTGTGATCAATTTCAAGTTACTGTGCGAAAACATTGGTTGTTGATAGAAGAGAAGAAATTCTTCTTGCGATTTCTTCATTCTCCTTCACCTTCTTTGTGCCAATCTCACGCAATATAAATGGCAAAAAACAAATACATTTTCGATGCTTTCGCTTAAAATGATAGCTCCTTTCGAGCATCATCGCCATCGTCGTTACCTCCCATCGTAAGATCGTCGATAAATGGTAACCTTCGTGAACGCGGTTTATCAGGCGCGCTACAATTACTAAGCACGGGTCAATAAATTGATTTCGTCGTGCTTGTTGCGGGCAAAAACACAAGCGTCTGGTTTGGTGGGAGATGCATTGGTGAAACAAATCCTTATTAATTACAGTCATTTTTCGTGTTGTCTCCCATGTACCATAACATTGGCATTTCGGATGGGATGGGTTTTTTGTTGTTGGTTTGTTCTTTGCTTGTTTTCTGTTGTCTGGTTTCATTCACTTGCCAGTGTCCGGGCATACATTGTTGCAAAGCACAAGATTTATCAATGAGCAGAGGTCACACCCGGCATGGGAAGAGAGCGAGAGAAAGAGATTTCGTTTCCCTCTATTCCCGGTAGACCTTTGGCCGGGAAGATACGCGAGGGTACGTTTTGATAAGTTTCGCGTGTAATTATAATTTACAGCGTCACACCAACGCTCACCTACTGTGCGCGCGCGTGCTGTGATTTCCTTTCGGGGAGCTCTCTCGTATTTCAACCCAAAACCAGCTCCCATCAACCGATTGGCGATTGGCCTTTTTGCCAGTTTTGTTTCCTGTGTGGCTGTAAGTGCTTTTCGCTATTATACGATCGACGCTTCATTTATTCGTTTCGATGTTTTGTATGTGTGGCTCGGCTAGACTCATAGTGCAACAATGTTGCTGCCGACATCGTTATTGTGCCACACGTTCCGACCGGAGGCAATATACATTGCCGCTTGCAAACGCCCTCCACAAAACACGGACGGATGTATTACTACAGGCAGTGCATCAGTGCAGAATGCATCGGACAATTCTAGGCAGGATGGCGCTGTGTTGCATTCGATTGTAACGCTCATTTATCAATTGTATGATAATTGCACCGAACAAAGCCCCCTTTCAGCTTGTTGGCGGTGTGTGCGTGGAGGGGGGAGCGGGAAAAGAAGAACAAGAAGCAAGATGATGCATCCAGGGTGCATAAATGTTCGATGCTCTCGTGTGAGCCGATTCTGTGTGCATTCCGCCGTTGGCTTGCAAGAAATTGTAGCCGTCTCGCTGGGTCTGAGTTGATCATAATTTCTTCAACTCTAACATTAAGACCTCTTCGATAGAGAATGCGGACGGATCCCCACGTTCCTGCAAGGAAACCGCTTCCATCTCTATTCCCAACATCACCAACGCCGTTTTCCATGGTTAGACGATACGCCATTTTGAACTAGAAGTAAAACGACATCGTCGAGCCTTGACCAACAATCGCACGCTGACACTGATCCCCTTTGCTCACACGCACACACACACACACCTGAAATTATCCCTCCATCTTATAATCTAGCAAAACCACTCATTTCAAACAATACCACACACTACAAAGTGCGCCTAATTTACGGTCACACCTTATCACATCTTTTACGCTACAATTACGTCGCGCTGCGTTCTAAGTCAGCCGGCAAAAGAGACCGCACCAACCGCACAGGATGCAACTGTCACAGCCCGAGTGCCGAGTGATTACCACGGCCGTTATCATTACCTGCAATTAGAATAAAACGAAACCATCACTTTAAAAATGTGGCCACGATTTAGAAAATAAATTCTATCCAACTAAGGGCCACTTTGTTTGCTAACCTCTTCGACAGCGAAAGGAATTGCAATCGGACGGCCGTCTCAGTTCTATGATTATGGTGCAACGTGTTAAAGTGTTGAAAGGTTTCAGTTATGAAATAAAATACGACATTTTCAATCAGATCCATAAATGGGGTGGCAGTAAATGAAGGTGCAGCTGTACGCTGCATCCGGTGGCAATTGCAATAGACCGGGTCTTTGGTATTTGTGTGTGTGTGTATACGTACTGTTTTTCTTTTTGTTTTTAATTTTCTCTCCTACTGTCTTATCTTCACACCGTTCGGGGCGTTAATTATGTAGCCAACTGTGCACCGCTCGTCGGACACCCGTTTTACGATGGTGGTACATTAAAATTGCTGCTTCTATTTCTCTCCTGACTTGAGAAAGGCGTCAGGGCGTTTGCGACGCTACAAGTGATCTGGTTACGGATGTTGCCGTGCTGTGTGCTTGCTCTACAAAGTTGATAACGATCGTTCCGCCAATCGGTCGGTGCTGGGTTGGCCCAGCAAACGTTCGCCGATCGGTCGATCGTTTATAACAGCTCAATAAAAGAAACGGTCGGATTTTCGGTTGGTTTTGTTACATAGGTACAGGAAACTGCATCGCATTGCATGGTGCAACCTTTTTATCGTGCTTCTACACCGCGGGTGGTTTGCTGTTTTACTGCACATTATTAAATTCTGCCCTATGTCGTGTGCACTCACAGCTCTACAATGTGTAAATATTACGATCACAAATCTATGACTTGCTGCATATGTTAAAGTTTTATTTCTTTTTCTTTCTCGTTTTTTTCTTCTTCTTCTTTTTCCTACCTGTCCCCACCTTCAAATTTCCACACCACGCACACCTCAATGTTTTGTCTGCACTGCATCCTCGCCTGCATTCCTTCCTTATCAAAAATAAATTCCAATATTATGCTTGCACATTTTTCTGCATGTTTGTTTGCTTGCCATGTTTTCGTTTTTCTGTGTGCGCTTGTGTGTGTATGTATGTATGCATGGTAAACGGTATGCACGCTATATCCCCGATCCCCAACTATGCCCTTGTTCCTCATTGCACATCTACCCCTCCATCACCCATCCCCATCCGCAATGGAAAATGGTACTCTGGCCATGGGGGTTTTCGGATGCACAGTGTACAGCGAGGCACAGTCGGCTATTTCGGCCAAGAGCAACACACCCCCTGCACGAGACAAGCTGACACTGCAGCTCGATAGCGGTAAAGCCCAGACGCGACTCCGGACCCGCCATCGCTCATCGGTCGACGTTAGTGATTCAGGTGAGTTTTGCATCTCTTACTAGCTTCGTTTTCGTTTTCGTCTCTTGAGTTTTGTTTTGCTCACTATTTTATGGAGTTTTGCTTCCATGATTTTTTAAGCATAAAATCTACACCTATATTGTTTTTACGTTTTTAATACAGCGTTACTTCTTTAGAATCATTTTTCAGCCATTTTATCACAACAAATTACCTTTTATTGGATTAACTAAAAACCACTTTTTGAACCTTTTGATTTCTACAGTACAAAACAATGATGATGTTTTTCCATACTGTTTTTAGTTATGTGTCCTGCCTGCTAAGTATCGCTCGTAGCTTACATGTTTTGCGCGTTTTACTTAAAAAGAGATTAGTTAGATTTCTAACTTTTTCAAGTTCGAAACTATTTTTTTTTTTTTTATTCATATAGAACGGCCTGGCGACGAAACTATTTTTGACTTGTACACAATTGTACATGCTATCCACTGATCAAATGTGTAATATTGCACCAGTATGCGAAATATTTTACTTCATTTTGTGGACCAAAAGTATACTCTTTTGGTAATCTATTGTAATCTTATTTAAAAGACGATCATCGATTATTCAACAACTTTTAAATTATAATAGAATAAGAAGATTAGAATGTCGTAATTCTTCATTTAGGTAATGTTATTAAGATGCCATTCAGATGAAAAAAAGTCATTTTTAAACAAAAAAAATCGTCAGGTCTATAGGATTATAACAAACAGTAATCATAATTTTTATTAATTCATCAAAACAACAGTTGAGTTTACATCGAAATATGCCAAACAGTATGAAAACATGATCCAACTGATAATTCCAGAAAACTTTGAAACATCACAAAATACTAGAATTCTTTTCCGTATTGCTATTACCACAAGACTTCCATTATTACTCATAATCATACCTTATTTGCCACAACTTAAATATTATCTTTCCTCCTCATCTTCGCTCACACATACACACAATTTATTCAAACACAACCACTGTAACCAATGCACATTTGCACTTGATTATCGGCATGAAATTACACTCCCCAGGCACACGGTGCACTGTGTGTGGTGAAATTAATTTAAATTTGTCATGATTCCGACCAAGATCCTCTTTTTTGCTGCAATGTAGTGTGACTTCTGCCTCCCCTATCGGTGTGTCCACCAGCATGCAAAAAGTCGATCGATTTACTGCACACTGTCATTTCTTTGTGTGTCGCATTCGTTCACCCGTGCTGAGCCGTTGAAACCGCCGCTGCTGCTGCTGCTGCACCACTGCACGCGGTGCAACAAGTGCGTCACGGTTGCGGCAAAGATCACGCAAAGGTTCAAGGTGCCGGTCAGTGTAATTCAAGGTTATCAAATAAAATTATGAAACGAATATAAAAGAATACACGAAGAGGGAACGAAGCAAACCACGGAAATAAGGGATTAAACAGATTAAATAAATTGACAAATTGTTCCAGTGTATGGTGTGAAACTGTAGAGCATAATCATGCAATGAAAGTGAAATTTGTTAAGAAACAAATTTTCTGTAAGGTTTTTTAAACATCTTTCACATCGATTACATCTTCTTCGTCGTGCGCTAATTCCATCGTGTAGAGCAAACAGTTCTCCATCAGTCTCAATCGAAAGCTACTCCTGTACTCTTTTGCGATCTTTAGCGTCCTCGACTTACCGGACGCCTTTTCTCCACACATTAACGGACGGGGCGCTTCGGCAACATACTTTCAATTAAGCAGATCCGATCACATGCGCGCATCGCGGCACCGTAAGCAACAAACAACCACAGCTCCGATCAAAACTTTATACCTTTGCGTGTGAAGTTTAATTTGAGCCTCGAGAAGTAGCCGTTGTTTTGCTTCGTTAGCGCGCAGCTTCACGACTTTGCCCAGCCGACGGTGGACGGTGTGATCCTTTCCGAATGGCGGCGGTTCCATAGAACGCCACGTTTAACCCCCCGAAGACAATTTCAGCGTCGTCTTCCGAACGCGTTCTGCAAACTAGGATGAAGATGAATGATTTTTCCCTTCTGGTAGGTTGTGCGTTCGTTCTGTGCATGATAATTTCAAGATCCTTGTGAAAATCTCCACACACACACACACACAAACAATGTGACGCGTAGACATCGATCGTATGGTAAAGCCACTGCTCGCGCAACGCTCCGGGGGACATGCGCGATCGTACTAATAAAATGTTATGTACCAATCCCGGGGGACTCGTTGTGTATCTACCCCGTGGTGTGTCGCGTATTACCCCTTTTCGACCAGTGGCGCTTAAGACGACGGAACGATCGTAGATCGTAACGTTCTGCGCGATATCCTTCAGGCGAGATTCGTGCTATCCGATTAGCCGCTTCGGTTCCGTCCCATCCGAAGCAAGGAATAATTACACATAAAGTTTAATTAAAATTAATGAATTTTATAAATAATACACTTTATGGGCACGCATGCTCTGTACCTGCGCTAGGGCCGCTTCGTGCTCGACGATAGAATATCGATCGTCTTCTGCTGTCGTGGTCTTCTAGCTTTGCGGTAAAGGTACAGCTAACCGAGTAACCCTGCACACAAGCTCCACATTCGGGCGGGTTGATGAAAACTCTTGTTCAGAGGATACCGGGAAAGTGGAAAACATTCATGCCTACGTGACATTCAACCGAACCGCGGGACGATAGTTAATCATTTTCGATTAACATCGCTGATGATCGCCAATCTCTGCGCTCTGCCGTGATTGATCGGGAGCAGTCATAGTGGCGGCAGTGTCACGCGCACAAGCGTAAGAGTGTAAGGAAAACTCGCTCGAAAATCATCATAAATTATGCGCCGCACACTCCCGCGTTGTTTGCCGTACGCAATGCGTAATGACGGTCATTTAAAAAGATGAGTTTTATGTGTTTATTTCACTGTGCGCTGTATCGCTAAGCACGGTATCGCTTATCGTTCGCCAAAGGTCGTTCATTACGGTCGCCCCGGATACCGGATAGAAAGTGAGCCCTTAATTAGCGCCACATCCGCCCGTGGTGGGTAGACGCCATAATAGACGCGCTAAGCCCTTCTTTATGGTTTTGCTGCATAACTTCATAATTTTGCTGTAGGTTCACAAACTGCACGACTCTGTTGCATATATCCGTACAAAAGAAAGGAGATTTAGTTTAATTTGTTCTTCTGTCGGCTCATTTTATATGCTCACGCATAATGACGTTTTACGGGATCATTAAAATCGTAAGACGTAAGCTACTTAACGTGAGTTAAAGCCTGATACCTTAAAACCCCACCATTCCGGACCGGCCGATTCACGACCAAATTGTCCGACGGGCGTAAATAAAGACATAAAATCATATTCGTTTCACACACACGCACACAAACTCTCGCACACACGTACACACCACGGCAATCGGTAACCGATCGTGCGTTACATTTCGCATTTAAACTCCTTGCATCACGCGGCATACCACGCAGCCCGGCGATTATCCCACGGCTCGGAGAGTGCTGTGTGCGACGATCAGTCAGCTCCAACGCCTATTCGATACGAACGCCTTGCCCCTGTACACGGCTGTATGTTAAATTAATAGATCCACATCAAGAAATCGCACCGTCAATCGACGAAATGTGATCCATCCTGCGGTCAAATCGACTCCCATCCTTGGGACCCCCATCGTACCAGCCAGGACCGAGCGAAACCCGATGACAGCTGCACAACAGCTCCGTTTGATTGAACGCCGATGAGGATCGGTGATAAGAACCAGCAGCTGGTACTACCAGCAAGAACGTACTGCCAACTAAAGGGAGGGGGGAATCGGCGTACGGGGTGGGGGGTGCACACCCTTGACCTTTCGTCGCATCCTTACCACCACCATACTTTGGCTTTGGTCATCATTCCGCAGAGTACTGCACGACTTTACGATTGCTTGTCGTGGATTTGCTTGTCGTGTGAGGAGTGCTGCAAGCGCATCACCAAGAAATGGGATATCTTGCGAAAAGCAGCAAGCCAATCCCTTCCTCAATCCAATCGCGGTGCGTGATCTAGATAGTGATCACGAAGCTGACGAGTTGGAAATGGCTGATTTCTTCATTCGGCGTGTATTTTCTAGTTCATTTTGAGGTGAGGATCTGTGATGGTAAAATAGTTTTCAAGTGCATTTCGTTTATTATCTAATAAACGATAATTTTGTACCGTCAGACATGCTAAATGTTCATTTTTAGTTAAAAAAAATAAATAAGCTGAGCTTCTTTTATCATCCCCTAAAGAAATGATAAAAATTCAAAAGGTTCGTCGCTTGCCGCCATCCATAGCCTTGAACTGCGTCGTTGAAGTCTTTCGTCTGGCGAAACATTTCCCACATTTTTACACCACACAACCGTTTCATGCGAAACCGTTGCCACGGTGTCGTAATTTGCACACCAACACCAACCTGCCCATCACCGGGATGCCGAGCGGCAGCGTTGATCGATAAACGATTTCACTTTCATTTCATGGCTTTCTGCTTTTACGGCACCCGCGAAAACTTTGTCGCTTCCTGTGTTTATGGCCGAACTACTACTGTCCATCGTCAAAGCACACACGTTTCAAGCGCAAAAAAAAGAACACACGAAAACAACCGGCACGAAAAAGGGGAGTAAACAGCGGTCCCAAACGGGAACTTTAATTAACAGACCCGACCCGACGAGGAGAAGAAAGTCACCACCCGGTGCAAAGCTGTGGTCCGTCTGTGCGGCGAAAGGAAGTTGGTGGTGTCTTATCTTAATATGCGTACCACACACTCACACGCACGCACGCGCAGGGAACATGCGGCCGCATCAATACGGTCATGATCGACACCGAATTTGGCCGCGGTCGATTGTCGACGTTTTCCCTTTCGATTAACTACCGGCCAGCTCAAGTTGACATTCATTCATGTTAATGCGTCACTCGAAAAAAGTCGCTGGAAAACGATTTTATTTTACCCGCCGACCCCTTCATTCATTCACTCCGCTCCAGCTATCTCCCCCGCCCCCCCCCCCCCCTTCTCCTGCCTAAAACAACAAACCAAGT
>KZ061670.1:384630-428325 GCA_002091835.1 Anopheles maculatus | reverse complement strand
TAGTTGTTCATGTGTTCTAACGATCCACTTAACTGTTCATTTTCTTTTTTATTCCTGATATACACTTCCTGATACTTCCTGATGACCGATGTCAACTGCTTCTTGTTTGGTAACATCTTCTCACTTCTAGAGAAAGGCCAAAACGTCTAATAGTTCATCTGTTTCTGGCCACCTAATAGCATTGATAGACCCTTACAATTCAGAAGAAATTATAAAGTAAGTCAAAAGTTTTATTGAACGTTGTTTTTATTGTTTGAAACTAAGATCCAGGGGCCAGAGCACCGTCTAAACGGCGAATAATATCCTAAACTACATGGATATTGCTATACAAAACTCACCTTCTACATCTGAGACGAGGTTGTCTATATAACAATGGCACAGACAATGGGCCGCTGACGGCACTTTTAACAAATATTTTTAGTCAATCGAAGCGACTCTAAACAGACCTCAACTACGGTTAAAAAAAGTTTTTGAGGCAAACCTATATCAAATGACAGAAAGTCCTTCAAAACTCAGGCAAAGGTCTCAACTAATCGCCACAAGGCTGTTATCCGACGTTACCGAATGACAATATTTTTGTCGAACGTTTATCATGAATATACGGTTCGAGCAAAAGTTAATCCATTGAATTATCTCTTGTAGTTTTAGTTTCTTTGCCATCTAAATTTAGACTGTTGTTGTAAGACAAACCTTTATCATGCAATGAACTTTAAATTGCACATTCCCACACATAATGAGTAATTTGCGTCTGGCAAGTAATGCGACGCACCTTTCAACCATCCGTAGACATTCCTATACATACGTCCGGGTGCCACGCAACCATGGCGTCAAGTTTTCCACCTGTTTACTACCAAACGATGGCTCTAAACTGACTGTGATAGTAACCAACGAGTGTAAACAAATCCGATTGTCATGCGCCACCCGTAAGTGTACCTCGATTTTCTCTTCCACTTGCATTCGGACTTGCTCTCTGGAGTTTCCTTCGTGTCCAATGGAATGGAGCAGGAAAGAAGGTGTGAAAGATTCGCTGTTCCTCGAGCAGCTAATTGTTTTCCCCAAGGCGCACCAAGAAAGGAACCATAAACAAACATGCAACTATGCAACAAAACCGACGCCATTCCATTCCTTCCCTAACTTCCGAGAGGGATAGGACGTTTTTGTTTTGGATACGGTACTGGGGAAAGCGATTAGCGTCATTCGGTACATTCTCCTACTTGCGTTATGGTTACAGTGAGCTGCAGTAGCTTCTGGGGTTTCAAACGGCGGTGACTACAAGTTCAAGGATCGTTCGAGGGCTGCCGGAACACGGCAATGTGTTAACTGTGAGACATTCCGATACTTCCGGAATCCGATACTTACTAAAACGATGCCGCAGCAGGGAAGATTTTGTTAAGAAGTGTTTGTGTGAGCGTGTGTTGTATTTGGGACACCTGAACTATCTGCTAATGAGAAGCTGCAATTAGCTCATCGCATAATAATGTCCCTTCCAAACTGCAATCGATAGGAGCGGATTAGGAGAACAGTCATTATCCTCCGCTGAATATTCATTGCGCGATATCTTGGTTGAACATCGGACGAATAAAATCAGTGTGCTCCAGATCAGTATCCTTTTTGGTGGCACACAAAAAACAAAACGGAAAGCCCAGATTATTCGATACTAAGTAACACCAAAAAAAAGTGTTTCAATCTGATCGTTAAGCTGGCGACAGTATTTATCGATGCAAAGAGAGCAAAAGGGACTTCAGCACTGAACGCGACATTCATTTCCTCCCTCATCGATGAAACGTTGTGTATAAAAGGAATAGTGTTAAGGGAGTTTTTTTCCCTCGAGCCGTTCATCATCGCACCACTGAAAGACCTTTCCCTATTGAAGCTAAATAATTCGACCATTTCGATTATAATGGGTGCACTCTTTCGAAACGCAACACTGTTTCGCTGTGACACTTATTCGTCGAAAGCGGTACGATTGAACGAGTCCGCCGTTGTTCTTGTGGCCTATTTCGTATTTTCTCCTTCCTAGTCTCCTCACACGAAGGAGGACCCCCATAAAGGGGTCAATAGACTGGACAGTTCTTTCAACTTTAGTTTACCGGTGGAAAATCGATTATATTCATACAAACACACACATACGTTATACCCTGTTGTCCTGCGTGTCTAGGTTTAGCAGCGGTATCAAGTGTCAGAAAAGATGTGCTCGTCCGACAGTACAGTGTTGTCTATCATTCGAGAGTTTATCAGTACGATATGCTTTAAGCCGCCTCCATCTCCTAACATCATTATTAAAGTAAAAGAGAATTGTTCTATTGCTATTTTAGCTTGTCTATTGCACTTTTTCTGCGGCGCAACTGCTACCGTGAACCACCGCGCCGGCAATTCATTATTCATGCAAAGTGCATTCAACGAGAATCTTTTCCGCCTGAATGTATGCAATTTGCAAACGGCATAACAGCATGGAAATCCATTTGTTTTGTGTTGTACAACTATGATTCTATGTAAATCGGTAGAAACAATTATTTTTATTGTACCTGCATCTACACAATTACATGTTACATCCTTATTTTAATTACAAATAGCAAAACGGTCAGGATGTTCTGTGTAAATTACAATAAAAAATCTAAATTACTAAGCAATAACAATTAGGTATAAGGAAAGAAGATTTTTTCTATCTATTCTAAACATAGAACACGTACAACGTGCCCATAAATAGACACTACGCGGGACACTAGGGCTCTCTCATGGGAACCCATTGTCTCGTGAATCAATAATTTCCGCACTAACGGACTAAAGCCCATATTCATGTACCAGCGGCGCTATCTAAATTATCAAAGATTCTATAACATTCGTATGCCGGCGGCCCACTTAATAACCGGCGTTCGGTCATAACGGCTCCACCATATGAAGCGACACTTTACCACCACAGTTTACCGCACTCTTTGCCTTTCCATCTGGCCGCAAATGGTTGTCACTGGCACCTCCGACATGAAAGCACGACTTTTTTTTTGGTATCATATTTACCCTTCATCAACGGCAGTCAACTGACCAGCAGGCACCGCGCCGAACCTACACGGACACAGACTGACCCTTTGAAGGATACTTTCTCTGTGTCGTGGTTGTACAGCTACACGGCACGACTACGAAAACGTGGCCGACGTGTTAGTTCGCGCCACAACACACCAACGGTCGGTTCTGGCTGGGAAGGAACCTGCTCGTACGAGCTCGCTAGTACCTCAGTAGCGAACGGACCGCGGGCAAATTAACAACGTCGGTGAAACACCGCAAAGGAACGCCATCCACAAGGAGTTTTCTATTACGCGCCACGCAAACGTACAGTGAGTGTTTGCTGAAAGTGTTAATCACGCTCGGGATAGTGGGAAATGTGTAAATAGGTCAAACCGGCATAGTGCTTGGGAATGAATGCGATTCAAGCAATTTAGTTACAGGAGTGGGATAAGAACACTTGAATGAAGTTTAGTTTGAAAAGTGTGAATCATTCAAGTTAAGCTATCGGATTTTATCGTATAAAGACAACCATGTGTAACACTACGGATCAAAATGGAGGTGGAATGCAAGTGGATATCGAAGTTCCAGGTGATTGCAAGTTAAATTCATTTAAAGTGTATTATCACGAAACAACTTCTTTAACGCTGTGTTTCTTTATCATGTTCTTATGCAAACAAATTACACCCCCCAACCAGACACGGGAGCAGTGTTTACGTTAGGCAAATCGTACCTCTTCGACGACACTATTAAAGAGGAAACAACACCACAAATCGACGCGGCAAATCATCCACCAGAAACCAACGGTAAAGCTGATGATCCGAACCCACTATCGGATTTTATCGTATAAAGACAACCATGTGTAACACTACGGATCAAAATGGAGGTGGAATGCAAGTGGATATCGAAGTTCCAGGTGATTACAAGTGAAATTCATTTAAAGTGTATTATCACGAAACAACTTCCTTAACGCTGTGTTTCTTTATCATGTTCTTATGCAAACAAATTACACCCCCCCAACCAGACACGGGAGCAGTGTTTACGTTAGGCAAATCGTACCTCTTCGACGACACTATTAAAGAGGAAACAACACCACAAATCGACGCGGCAAATCATCCACCAGAAACCAACGGTAAAGCTGATGATCCGAACCCACCCAAAAAGGATGTACCGATGCGACAGCAAAGTTACTTTTTCGTCAAGAATGATCCGATCGTGAAGATTGTCTGTGGCAGCAAACAAAGCGGAGTGATATGTGGTAAGTTTTGCGGGCGTATTGTTACGTTGTTTACGGAAGTGTTATTCACCGCAAAGTGGGGTTTTAATCATCAAACATGCTTGAGGCCGGAAAGCCGGAACTGCTTGCTTGCTCCCGGAATGCGCAAAGTGTGACAAATTGATGGCGAATTTTCACATTGTTCGGAAAATACCCCGGAAATTAACATGAATTGGTGTGTCGTGCGTGATTTTTTTAACGCAACTCATCGGCACACAAGGATGAGGAGGCAAAAAATAGGAATTCTTAAACTATTAAGCGAAATTACAAATTCAGTGAAGATTATATCCAAAAAAGGGCTTGCTGTCGTGCCTTAACACTCTTCAATACCACCTAATAAGTTTCACCTAGCCAAACATTCTTTCATTCACAATAACGCAACATTAGTGTCAAGAGCACTGCTAGCTCGCGAAATAATGCGATGTTGACCTTTCGCTACAATTAAGCGCGTTCGTGAACTTGAAAATAGACACGAACACACGATACACCTGGTGTTTCTTGCCCAGTGCGCTTTCTCATTAAACACTTTCGCCTTCTGGCCTAATGTTTTTTTCCAACGAAAAAATGAGACATCTTATCGCTAAAAGAAAGATGGAGAAAAAAGACCCTCCACTTGCCCGGTAGCAAATTAATGTCTCACTACAGGCGATGGCGTTTTGTTGTCATGCAGAAGAAACCTAATCTAGCATTTGGCAATCGGTATTTATCCAGCTGGTGCTTGCCGTAAATTATGACCATATATCTATCGCTCGGCACAAAACAACAATACATCCGCTCCCGAACGCGGAACTCCCCTCATCCTACAACCCATGGCACGTGAAGAACTAGCGCAATCTCGTCTCGTGTTAAATGTTACCACCCGCTTTACACTTCTCCGTGTACCGATTATCGTAGAACTAGTGAAAGTTCAGCCATGGGACCTGAGCTGCCCAGCACAGTGACAGCGATGCACGCGATCGCACGATTAAGGCGCACACAGGAGAATGTCACCTCCATCCCAGTTCGGTAGTATAATATTTACACACACTCATCGCATTACGCTCGAAAGTGACCAGACATTCGGTAGGCAATAAGTGTGTTTAGAAATGTACGACCAACAAAGCGTCTGTTTTTTGGGTTTGGGAAACTCCACTATTAATCATTCTCTTAACCTTTTCCGTTTTGTGTGTGTGTGTCTCGCAATGTTTAAATTCCAGAATCGGGACGACTTTTCGTGTGGGGTCTCAGTGGACACGGTCAGCTCGGTTTGGGCAAAACGGAAACCATCCATAAACCATCCTGCGTGCGCACGATCAAGCGCCTCAAGGAGCGGGTCCAATCGTTTTGCTTCGGAGGAAATGGATTCTGTGTTATTCTAGCCGGTTTGTTGAAAAAACGAGTTCCTAAAATTAGAAAAATTGTGTTAAAATTTCTATTCTGCTTTTTTCCAGAGTCCGGAAAGGTGTTTTACTGCGGGAAAAATGTATTCCCATTCAATGCGAAGGTTTCTTCCCTGCTGGAAGCGACCACACTTCACAAAAATCCCACCGATAACAGTGAATATACACCGTTTCCCGTGGAACTGCGGGAGTTTCACGATCTGCTTGATCCATCGGCAGAAGAGCAGTTCACCCAGATAGTGGCCGGTTTCAACCACTTCATTTTGCTCAGTTCCGGAGGCAGTTGCTACGGATGGGGCTACAACAGTCACCAGCAGCTCGGTGGAGTTGATTCGCTTAAAATACTTTCCCAACCGGAACGGATCGCACTCGACGAACCAGTGGGGCAGGTGTTCTGTGGCAACTACTGCACACTGTTCGTGACCACTGGGAACACACTCTATCTAGTGGGAAAATTTCAAAAGATAACTATTCCAGTGCTTAAACAGTTGGAAAACTGTATCCTGCCGGAGAAAGTGATCGCAGGCGAGATTACTGGATGGGATTGTGTGTATTTGCTGTTGGCAAACGGCCAAGTGTATCGCTCCAATCGGGTTCGAAAGGTGGAAGATTTACGGTTCGAACCATTCGAAAACTTGGCCGGTTTGTTGGCTGACGATGAGCATGTTACCAAGATCGCATCAGCAAACGATTGTGTTTCGTTCGTTACTAGTGCAGGTCGTCTGTTAACGACGTACGATGAGGATTGTCCCTTCACGGCATCCGACCATTTCAAGGAGCTAAACAAATTCCGTCACTTTAACGTTACGGACATTGCCAGCGGGAATGAGCATTCGCTGGTGTTAGCTTACCCTGCCGTAGAGCGGCTTGATGTAACACACGCTCTGGAACTGCTACGAAATGCTACCCCGATACCAACCGAGCTGCAGATGGACGCCGCGAAGGCACAGGAGTTTATCCGCAACGAAAAGAGACGCTTGCGAAGGGAACACGTTGAGCGTGAGATTTCCAAAGACGAATCGATTGCAATCGAAACAAGTGAAAGAGGCGATTCTGATGTGCGATTCATCGATAACGGCGTAAGTATAGCACCGGCCGTAACGCCTAACGGAAAGCATCACAAACGGCATCACCACCTGAAACCATCGGACGCCGTCGATGCGGATGATGAGGCGGATCGCTTCTCGGCGCACAGAGACGTCGGTCCAAGGAAAACGCACACACCCAACATAAGTCAGCTGATCGATTACAGTGATGACGATAACGATAGCATCTCATCTCAGTCCACCTTTCACGATGAGGAGGAAGACAATGAGGACACGGGAAAACATTCGGAAGGCTACAACGGTCAGAGCAAGAATGGAATCAACAATGATAGCAATAATAATCGCAACGAGGACGTACGTAAGCTGAGCCTTGGCAGTAAGCTGAACGGTAGCATGGGTAGCACCAAATCCAGCGACAGGATGCGTAAGTTCTTCAAGGAGCTCAAATCGAAAAGTATGGATGTTTCGTGCAAGAATCCGGGCGTTGTTTTAGATGATGGTGAGTATTGGAAAGGATGCTTTGGTCGAGTGTACTGAGTGTGCTGAATGTGAGTTGCTTCTTTTGCAGATATAAAGTATTCCAAAAACGACAAGATTATCCAGGCGGAAGATAGAGCATCGAAAGTGTGCACACTGATGTGAATCCGGTCACTTTACCTGTTTCTTAATACTGTATACACACTTTGCAATAAATCACTTTGAGGAAACTGATTGGACTGCGCGTCTTTAGTTCGTTTATGGTAAAAATAAACTATCGAATCACTCTTGATTGTCGTTCACGGATATTTAAACATTTTACAAACCACTTCGCGCAGTATTTTCGTTACTGCACCGCTTGAAAACAGTACCGGTTTTGGGAAAATGTAAACAACTTCGGGCTGCTAAATGTCAGCCAGAACTGTCAAACAGCTCGGAAGGCACTGTGGGATATTTGTGCATCATTTTCTAACTTTTTGTTATAATCAAATATATATCACAAATTATAAAACAGTACGACTATTATGAAAAACATAAGTTAATACATTTATTGTGTTTATTGCTTTTGATTTACTTGTTCCGACTACCTGCCAGACTTTGCTTTTCGTGAGATGGCTGCATGATTGGTTGGTTTTGGCTGCGTACTTTCCATCTTTATGAAACACGTACTCATTCAGTCACATGGATGACAATTTTGAAACTGTGTTTGCAGCCGTTAAATTTCTTTATTCTCACAACCATGGATATCCAGCTACAGCATCGTTTCTTTCTTTTCAAGCATTACATGAACAATTCTCTGACACGTATGCATATATTTCCTTTGTTTTTGGTTCTTCACAATTTTATCTATCTTTTGTTTCACTTATACAGTGTGTGTGTGTTTTTTTGGTTTATTTTGTTACATTCAGAACGATAATTCATTAGCCTAAAACAATGTTTGCACCGAAACCAAGAAGCTACTTCCTCGCACCAAACCAAGGGCATTGTGAAAGGGCAAAAACAAAATCATTCAACCAAGCTAACGGGTCTTCAACGAAGAATAATAAATAATAATATAAACAGTTAAAGTTTAATATAAACTACCATCAATCTGCGCACCACCGTCCTAGTTTCCTATTCTGCTGCCAAGCTTCCTTTACAGCTTCGTTTTACCGTGCACCGTAAGTACCATTTACCTTGCAACTACCATCACCGATTTTTGATTACAACTGTACATCGAAACATAAATTTTACACCATCCGTTTGGCGGACGGTGTCCCGTGCACCATCGTCGTCGCCACCTTCCTCGCCACGTCTGTACAAATAGTTAATTTCAATGTGACGACTGTCTGCCTACAGCAGGTGCGCCACAGCATGTCCTGGGAGCATGTTTTTGGTCTACTTATCATCTAAATCACAATTTTTCCACCATCCACGTTGGCCGAAATGCAATTTTGGCTTGCAAACCACCTCCTTGCTTGGGTAGCACGTTCTTATCTATGAGGACCTTTGGGGTTGTGCTGTGCTTTCGTCAGGGATATCAGGGTACATCGATCACACGACACTATCTTTACTACTAGCTACGTCCGCCATTTGAAGCCATGCAGAAAGGAACTGTTGCAGGTATGATGCCAGCACAAAGGTGCGCAGCAAAGTACATCGCCACCCGTGCTAGCCTATATCTTATCCGAAAGGCAATCCGGCTTGAAGACATGCACCAGCGAGTCCCATCCACAATCGGCCAGCTGGTTTCGGCGGCGCCTGTTCCAATCCAGCCCGTACGTAAACTCAGAATGATGTTTGATCGTTTCGAGCGCTTCATTGCTCTTCTTGAAGTCCCATATTCTAATCGAGGAAATAAAAAGGTTAGTTAATACATAATTCCGGTATCGAGCATTGGAAGCTGTCGACCAACACGAACCTGGTAGTAAAATCGTATCCGACGCTAGCCAGCACGGAGAAATTGTGCGGTGAAAATTGTACTTTTCTTACGGCAAACTCGTTGCCCTTCAGTTCCGTGAGCGGTACGCCAAAGTTTCTCAGGTCCCAAATGCGTATCAAACCGTCCGATGCGCCCGTAGCTAGGATGTTTGAGTCGTGCTTGCACCAATCCACCGTCAACACCTGAGAATGTGGACAGAGAGCGACATTCGTTTTACTTCTAATGTATCAACAAAAGCGATCATGCTCAACACCCTACATACCTCGCCATCGTGAGCCTTAATACTGGCGATCGGTAGATCGTAGCAAAGAATGTCCCAAATCTTCAGGAACCCATCGCCACTGACGCTCGCAAACGTGTTAGGGATGTGGGCCGCAAACACCGCATTGTACACCAGCTGCGTGTGGCCGATGTACGTGCTGAGCGAGTTGTTCCGGATCGGATCCCATATCTTCACCGTACTGTCCCAGCTGGCACTGATGAACAGCTGCTCGTACGGTACCTTGCTCCAGTCCACGCTGTAGATTTCCTTCTTGTGCTCTCGGTACACCATCGACGGGGGGCCATTGTTGCTGGACAGGTTGGTATTCCACAGCTGCACACTACCATCCCCCGAACCGGACACGATGATTTCCGGGTTCGATTCAGACCACGTCTAAAAGAAAACCCACATGAAATGACACTCTTTAGTCATACCGAAAGAAGATTTCTTCTAATTGGAACCAGTGCATCTTGTGAGCAAACACCACCGCCAGTTTCTAAGACAAACTTATCTTAGTTAGGCCGATTGCCCTGTTTCTTTGCTACAAACACTAGCGCACCACAAAACGGGGTTGGGATTACGTTACGCGCCAGCGATAAGATTGCTTCCCTCAGCCGTATTACGTACCACGTCAAACAATCCGTCCGTCCAGTGATGGGTTCGCTTCTCGACGATACCGCAACCGTCCGGTGTCAACTCGAGGAAGTACAGCGTACCACCGCCCGCCAGCCCATAGAACTGGCTCGATGCCACGACGAACTGATCCGGGTTGAAGGGCGAAAACCGCACACTGTACCCGTGCCGGTTGGTGGTGAAAAACGTGGACATCGTTCCTGAAATTAAACATAGGGCACAAGAAAATTAGGTTAAACCACTTAGTACGCAATGGGGCCTTTTCCTTTTTTGGCACTTGGAACAAACGAATGCCATCCAAAAACCCCTCAAGGGGCTTTAGACCGAGCCTTACTTGCGCACCGAAACGGAGAAGGAGGACTATCTTAAACAACTGTTATTTACACCACACATTGCGTGGCCTCTGATGATTGCACGGTGTGATGTGTGATGGATTTTGAAGATTCCGCCCTTTGCGGAATCCTAGCACCCGCTTGATAAGGCGCCCTTCCCTCCTATCCGCCAAATACACGGCCACTATACTGCGCTATTCTGTGCGATATCTTCAAAATAGCTGCTCGACCATACACACACACACACGCGTCGCCACTAGCACACCGATTACGGTACCGGATTGTTGACCACCACAAAATAAAAACAAACTAAACAGTCGTACGGTCCGGTACACAGGTTCCGCTACTAGTGTGTGCCCCCGCGATCCGACCCCGCGGAACTATCGACGGGAAATGTCCGCCACAACCACAGCAACAACCGCGGCAGCATCGCCACCGCGCGCGTAGAAAAAGATTGCATTATTTATTAAACAACCACCGAAAAACCGGGGGCAGCAGGAAGAACTACGACCGTGCTCGTTCGGTGGCACACACATTCGCAATCGGGCCGGATGAGTAACGATGGTGAAGGGCTAAGAAGACGGCGGAGATAATGATGATGATGGTGACGGCGGTGGTAGTGGTGGTAATGATGATGATGGAACAACAATTCCATCGCACAGTGAGGCGACGTAGCGCGCACGTAATCTACTCGTGGCAAGAAGATGCGAGACGCGCGCGATATTATGCCACACACGGTCGCGCGAATTAAAATCATCGCCTTGGTGTGTCGCCGGCACAAAACGGGTATCGTGTAGTGGTGCGAACGGTATCCACGCACACCACGTGAAGGCGAGAACGCGCGCGCGAACACCACCGTGCGGCTAGTCAAAACAACTTCATCGTTTTACATCCGCCATCGTCATCGTAAGCATCATCATCATTATTGTCATCGCTGGTGGCAGTTTCTTGGCTGTGTGACGTTGCCACTCCGTATCACTGGAGCCTAGGTTAAGCGCGAACCGTAAAAAAGTGCGTGTACTTTTCGCGCGCCTTTCGCATCAAACCAGAGAAGAGCGAAACGCGTACTTCATCTTTCTCTTTCACGCACACAAAAACGTGTGAGTGAGCAAGGCAATCGAAGAACACGGACAGAGGTTACTGAGATGAAAAAGTGCTAAAACGCGTTGATCACGTACGGCGTTTCGCACGGGAGGAAAATGCTCTCGCGAGAAAACTTCTTCCTGCTATCCCGTTCGTTGCAATAGCTGACTCTTTTCTTCCAGCGCGGGTTTGAGGCGAAACAATAAAAAATGAATCGTCTTTTCTTGCAAAAGGACGAAGAAAGTGCATCTCAAGTGCCCGTCAATCAATCATGATCGTTGCGAGATGGAAAAGCATTATAAGATGGGGTTTTGTTTTACTGTACTTTGATATTTAAACTAGCCTGCAGGCTATTTCAATTATGAGTAGAAGCTTATGAAGTTATTTTTTTTTAATATTCTACATCCATCCTCATCCTTTTTATGTGTTTCAAACAAAACCGGCTATAACTAAACAGGACTATTCATATTCTGATTGTCCAGCAACGGATGAATGTAGTCAAGGAAATAAGAAATGTAGATTGTAGAGCAACTAAAAAGGAATATATTTTAATATTTTAAAATTACACCATAAAATGTTTGTTTAAACAGACTTTTGCAGAGCATAAATGTAGATAATAAGAGCATACGATCACAAGTTTACTGAATCTTTCTTAACTTAAAAGTAAGATAATTTTTAGGACCTTTAGGACATTCTTTTAATTGTTGGAAAAATTTAAAATGTATTAAAGAGAAAGAGAATGACAATATTCTGGTTATTTATGTTTATTTGTGTATTCTCTTGAATACAGATTTATTGATTCTAGAGTTCTAGAATGATTCTAAAAAAGGCTGAAATTTCCTGGACTGATAAAACATTATTATTTTGCAAATATCAGCAAAGGAATAGACGATCTTCACGATCAATGTCTCTAGGTTAGGAAAAAAAAAGTGAAATTCCCAAAAATACGGCCATATTTTGATTTTATTGCACAGATTAAGCCCTAAGGCTACGATTTATGTCGATCAACACCTGTCTATTAAACGTGTTATCTTCAATCTGTATATTCTCTTGATATGTTTATTTACCAGAGGAAAATCTTGTTAGAATACTTGTACAAGACCTACAAAGGAATTCAATTCCAGGATCTCTATAGAAATTTTAATTTTACACTTCAAAAAACGAAAAGATGAAGTTGTTTTTAATAGACGATAAGGTTTGTTCACACGAAATGTTTATCTTTATAAGAGAGCACTTAAACTAATGTCACTTCAATTATGCATTACACCACGAAATCCCAAAGAAGTATTTTTCATAGATCACATTTGATCACATCAACTTTCATAACCAACGCCACACAAAACCAAACATGAAACACTTTTATTTAATAAACAAAACTATGCCAAACTGCTTTAAAAAACAAGACGCCACGCAACAATAGATAACAACTCACCAGCAGATAAACCGCTGCTTAACGCTGCTAAACTATACACTGTCTGTCTTAGTCCTGCTGCCCAAAAATGCACCTCATCACGACTTCACGCGACTAGAAAAACTAAATCGCGCGCGTGTCTGGCGTACCAGCAATGCAAAACGCTGCCGCCGACTGCATGCTCCATGTGTGTCCGGTTGTTTTACGTTTTTATTTTCCTCCCTAGCTGTATAGCTAGCTATCCCTTCGCTCATCCCTATCCCATCCGTACCGTACCGTTCCTTCAGTGTTACGGACCTCTCAGGCGTCTCATCTTTAGCCGCGTCAAAAACTGCTGCGTCCTCCATTCTTCTTGTTTTTTTTTTTGCTTTTCTTTTTTTGGTCTATTTGTTGCGCCCGTTCTGAAAGGAAAACTAGCGGCATGATGCACCATCCAGCGAATCCCACCCCGAGGGAAAGAAATGGGTGGGATGCCAGTGTGTTTATGAATAGAAAATAGGCAAACTGCAACAGACTAGAGGAGGCCATGCATCCCCACCCCAAAACAGGGGGCGCGAAAGTAAAAAAAAAACAACGAAGCGAACGAAACGATCACACAAAACCAGAACCAGTTGAAAATAAACAATTCCACAATTTATTGGTTGAATCTGGTAGGAAGCTATTTAATGTACCGATAAACAACCGATTCCAATTCTCTGCACTAGTTTACTATATCCGGGAGGTGTTGATGACTCAGGCGCATTAAATTCTACAAAATTATTTAGGTACACCTTTCAAAATTACATGTTAAATGTGATCGAAAAAAGGGCCCTTCTATAGTGTGCAAAAACCATAATTTTTAATTTGCAATCTACCCTGACCTACGACGCACGCTTCCCTGGTACGGCGCAGCATACTTTCTTTCGCGTGTTTATTCTTTCGGGAAAGAGAATGACAATATTCTGTTTATTTATGTTTATTTGTGTATTCTCTTGAATACAGATTTATTGATTCTAGAGTTCTAGAATGATTCTAAAAAAGGCTGAAATTTCCTGGACTGATAAAACATTATTATTTTGCAAATATCAGCAAAGGAATAGACGATCTTCACGATCAATGTCTCTAGGTTAGGAAAAAAAAAGTGAAATTCCCAAAAATACGGCCATATTTTGATTTTATTGCACAGATTAAGCCCTAAGGCTACGATTTATGTCGATCAACACCTGTCTATTAAACGTGTTATCTTCAATCTGTATATTCTCTTGATATGTTTATTTACCAGAGGAAAATCTTGTTAGAATACTTGTACAAGACCTACAAAGGAATTCAATTCCAGGATCTCTATAGAAATTTTAATTTTACACTTCAAAAAACGAAAAGATGAAGTTGTTTTTAATAGACGATAAGGTTTGTTCACACGAAATGTTTATCTTTATAAGAGAGCACTTAAACTAATGTCACTTCAATTATGCATTACACCACGAAATCCCATAGATCACATTTGATCACAACAACTTTTATAACCAACGCCACACAAAACAAAACATGAAACACTTTTATTTAATAAACGAAAGTATGCCAAACTGCTTTAAAAAACAAGACGCCACGCAACAATAGATAACAACTCACCAGCAGATAAACCGCTGCTTAACGCTGCTAAGCTATACACTGTCTGTCTTAGTCCTGCTGCCCAAAAATGCACCTCATCACGACTTCACGCGACTAGAAAAACTAAATCGCGCGCGTGTCTGGCGTACCAGCAATGCAAAACGCTGCCGCCGACTGCATGCTCCATGTGTGTCCGGTTGTTTTACGTTTTTATTTTCCTCCCTAGCTGTATAGCTAGCTATCCCTTCGCTCATCCCTATCCCATCCGTACCGTACCGTTCCTTCAGTGTTACGGACCTCTCAGGCGTCTCATCTTTAGCCGCGTCAAAAACTGCTGCGTCCTCCATTCTTCTTGTTTTTTTTTTTGCTTTTCTTTTTTTGGTCTATTTGTTGCGCCCGTTCTGAAAGGAAAACTAGCGGCATGATGCACCATCCAGCGAATCCCACCCCGAGGGAAAGAAATGGGTGGGATGCCAGTGTGTTTATGAATAGAAAATAGGCAAACTGCAACAGACTAGAGGAGGCCATGCATCCCCACCCCAAAACAGGGGGCGCGAAAGTAAAAAAAAAACAACGAAACGAACGAAACGATCACACAAAACCAGAACCAGTTGAAAATAGTACAAAACGATCGAGTGGCTTACAAAAATTGTACTGCCGGCTGCACGCCACCAAAACGATGCGTATGCAACGCGTCTCCAACGATCTTATGGCCCCCAATGATCTTTCACGAGCGCACGTAAACTCGGGCGCGAAAACACAAATCGCTGCTGGCAGAATGCAAAAGGCGGTAACAAAATAAACTAAACCGCAAAACGGGAAAGAATAAACACGCGAAAGAAAGTATGCTGCGCCGTACCAGGGAAGCGTGCGTCGTAGGTCAGGGTAGATTGCAAATTAAAAATTATGGTTTTTGCACACTATAGAAGGGCCCTTTTTTCGATCACATTTAACATGTAATTTTGAAAGGTGTACCTAAATAATTTTGTAGAATTTAATGCGCCTGAGTCATCAACACAATAAACACGCGAAAGAAAGTATGCTGCGCCGTACCAGGGAAGCGTGCGTCGTAGGTCAGGGTAGATTGCAAATTAAAAATTATGGTTTTTGCACACTATAGAAGGGCCCTTTTTTCGATCACATTTAACATGTAATTTTGAAAGGTGTACCTAAATAATTTTGTAGAATTTAATGCGCCTGAGTCATCAACACCTCCCGGATATAGTAAACTAGTGCAGAGAATTGGAATCGGTTGTTTATCGGTACATTAAATAGCTTCCTACCAGATTCAACCAATAAATTGTGGAATTGTTTATTTTCACATTCGCTCCCATTTTTTCCACCCGTTCCCCCCAATCCAGTAGATTGGAAGATGGTTTCGATGCACTAAAAATTGCATTTGTATATTGTGCATGTGATCTGGCGAATTTCTTTTCTATCTCTCGCAGCAAACCCACCCCAAGTGTCTGACTTATTTTGTAGTTTAGTTTATTTTTTCACCACCATTTTCTCTGTTTTCAATGCGTGGTGTTCAGGCACCGTGTGCTGCCAGCGGTTTAGTTTTTGCGCGAGACTTCGAAGCACTCGAGCTTCCGTGATTCTATTTTAAGGTTAATATATTTTTTTTTTCATAAAAACGTGTTGTCACTGAAGGGAAAAAGAATCGATGGTGTTTTGTTTCGGAAGACTGGATTAGACAGTCGGGTTTTATGGTTTAAAAACGTGTCTCAGCCGTGTGATGGTTGGCGGATAGAAATGTGGGTCATGTAAACAACAGCACCAAAGCACTACGAATAATTATATGTAATAAATTGCACAGTTGGTCATTTATAATAAAAGAAAATGACTTATGTTTATTTCAGACAGATTTTTTCATTTCAAATATGAACAGTGTAGAAGTATACAAAGGGAAGTAAAAATAAACTAAGAAAAATCTTCACAAAAATCACGATGAAAAATGTATATGCAACATGCTGAAATAACTAATTGTACCACTCATTAGGTTATAGACTTTAGGTATTAATGTAAACTTTTGATAAAGATTTGAAATTATATAAAGTAACGGACAAAATAATAAGACCACCTGTACTATAAGATATGGAAAATAATATCTTAAACACTTTTGTTAGGTATAACCATTTGAAAAGATGTTATCAGGAACACCTTGTAATTCTATATTGTAAATTTTGTGGTAGAGCAGATTTTACAAAATCATTGAATACAAAATCATTAAATTATGACAAAAAAAACTAGACAAAAAGGCGAAAAAAGATGACAAAAAACTAACTGTTATAGCAACTTTGAGACTCCAAGAACGATCAAAAAAAGGTTTCTTAAATTTTAAACTCGATGACAATCTTCCCTCATTGTCCCAAGTCAAAAGAATAGGAATAGTGAATCTAAATCGATTTTTTTTATTGATGCAATGATATTCTCGTTTTTAAAAGATCTGTTACGAAGTTTTAGCAAAAAAAGGAAATAAAACGATTCTTAAATAACCTTTTTTCCTTCCTTTTGTGTTTAGTTTTATGAAATTAATTCTCTTCAATGTTTTGTTTGCCACTATATTCATTAAACAATATTTGAAAATAACTTCAAAATACTCTAAACTTTTTACAGCTGTGTTACCCTTAATTTGTAGCCTTCAAACCAATTAAATGTGTTATAACAATTTTATCTTTCAAGAGAAACAATTAATGAAACAGAAAATCTCATTTAATTCGAAAACTTCAATCAAAAATACAACAAAGGGCAACAGGACTTGCTAAGAACTATAATAAAGACATATATAAAACACATCAAACAGTAAAAACTGGAACGTTAAGAAGCACATTATGTCAATTAAACATTTATATCAAAAACATTTAGAGCAAAATTAGAACCAAGACACAAACAACTTTATTGCGATCATCGTTGGCTGTTGCTCCTTTTAGCAAGCTTCCCCTTTCTTTGCTTGTAATTATACTCAAATTATGAGACGCTATATTATTGTACATAGTCTTATCAAGCTATAAAATAGTTTTCTTTAAACACTGTTCTCTCTATTCGGTTGCCATTTCGCTAACACGACGCGGGAAAACCGTAGTCCCAAAAGCACGTGCTTCGCACTAACTGCGCAATATCGCAACACCAGGAGATGGCTTCCTTGCACGCCGGAGAGCATCAGCAGCGCAAGAACGCTCTCCAGCAACCAACATCTCCGAACCCTCTCATTCGCTCATCCAGCATCCACGGCTTCGAACGGCGCGTCAGTGAAGCTCTCCTGGCTCCTGCAGCCACCCTTTACCGTCACACGGAGCTACGCAACATTAGAGCAGCATAAGTTTTCCCGCATTTTCCTTCACGGCGTCACCAGCGTCGTAACGCGCGTCGGCTAGCACGGCTCACACTACCCACCGTCTACCCATCGTCCCCGCAGTAAGGTATTATTAGAAAATTAGGTGTTTTTTTTGTTCTTTCTTTCGCTTGCGTGTGTTTGCAGCCCAAAACGGGGTGTACAAAATGAACTAAATATGGCATCCAGCATCCAGCGATGGTCGAAGGAAAAATCGTACCAACAGCGACCCAGCGTTGAAGGATTTTGCGAGAGACTCGTACAATCGGCCAACACTTGGGAAAGGTCGGCAGGAACAACAGTGTGTCTCGTGTGTGTGTGTGTTCTCTGGTGTGTGTGAGTGTGTGTTTGTTAATATGTCCCCAGAAAATAGTACAAATAGAGAAACGTTTTTGCATTATTTTTGGCGAAAAATGGGACCACGCCACAACCAACGAAACGAATCGGGTGGAAATGGTTCTTCAGAACGTGAACTAGGTCTTGAGGAAGAAGAAAAATAATTCTCAACAAAAATGAACAGCAAATGGCGTGTACGAAGACACAGTTGATGAAGGTAAAGGTTGGGAAAACTAATCCCCCAATAGTGTGAGTTTCTGGACTGGTAAATTGTGTGTTTTGTGTGCGGAATTAATTTTTGCTAAATAAGAACCACAAACAAATGGAGTAAAAGTGATGTGAATTACAGTTTCAGAACAAGTTTAGCGAAACTATAAGTCCGATACGTTGTGCTTACCATGGTTAGTGATTGTGACTTTTATCTTACTGAGGGCCTTGTCTCTATACTCTTTACTTCAAATACATAACCAGAAACAACGGGCTACCTTTAGTGGGGAAGTGCTTTGCGGAGTGCAAGCTGCAAGGTTTGTGTAGTTTTAGTTTTGAACTTTTTTTTTTTAAGGAAGAAAAAGTTGTTTGATTTTGTTGCAGATTTTGTTGCTTTAGAATTGGTTTTTGGTAGATGATATTATGGAATTGATCATACAAACAACTAGCTCTAGTGGATTGTTTCGTTAAAACACGCCAAGAAGTCACCGTTCACGCACTCACGCACACACACACACACACAGACTCGCACACTAAAACTATCGAGAAAGGGTATTGTACTGTGGCAAAAAGGACTTGCGAGCTCGAGGCTATCGAGGGCAACCACCACGAACGCCTTCCAGACGTCCACTGGTCCGGCAGAAACGTGGAGACATTCACGCAAGGCCATCGAGCCCACCCCGACACGGGCCACCCAACAAGGGGCCGGGTGGTGTTTGATGTAAGATCCTCCTTCCATCGATAATAGTCACCACCCTCGGTATGGCTGGGGCCGCAAAACGGACGCATCTTCCTGGGGTGGTGAATTTGTTTCCAACCCAACGGCAAAACCCCATTGCTTTTGGGGGTGGCAACGTTGCCAAACCGTACGTCTTCGGGATGTTCGGGAGCTGGTTGCATACATGCCTGCTGCAACAGAGCGAGAGCAAACGACCGCAAGAAACTGGACAAAATGCCGGCTCTCGGCGGTGGACAAAGATGGACGGGCAGCTGTAAAGAATGTGCGTACGAACGCTTTAAAGCGCATCGAAACACGCATAATCCTAAACAGTCACATATTCACCACACGGGATGCACTCAATATCCGTGCGTCCGGCCTGTGTGCGAGGTTAGCAACAAAACAAAAAACAAACAGACTCACCCCCCTCAGGTATAGTTCCGGGAGGAAAAAGGCCTCGGTTCGAGTTGTTGTTCTGCTATTTCTGCAACGCGTTATCGATTTTCTTGCATCATCTCGAACGCATCGCTTGGTTAAATGTCGGAAAGTGGGGTTGATGGGGCAGGTGAGGGTGGTGGTAGATGAAAAAAGGATAAATGGCCACAATAGTATGATGAAAAGATTATTTCTTTTACATACATTTGTGGGCCGTTGTTTAAGAGCGCAGTTTTTCCTGCTTTTGAGAGGGTTTTCTGCAAGCGCAAAGCAGTTTCTTTATTGGAAATTTGAAGAAAAGACGATTGGAGTAGTTTTCTTCGTGAGTTACATTGTTTTTGATACATTTTCCAACGAATTTATGTTTTTTTATTGTTTAGTTATTTACTTTAAGATTTATATTTTAATATTATCTAGAGTTTTACCATTTTTATTTCATATTAATGTGTTTTAATCTGTTAATTATTGTTGTTTTAGATAAATAATTGTACTTTATGCTTTCTTTTTCAAGTTTCCTCATTTAATATTACAAAGCTTCGTGTATTTTTTGCGTTTGTTAAAATACATTAATGTACAAAACAATAAAATCATTTGAATTTTCGTGTCTTATACTGCTACTGACACTTGTTAAAGGTTTAACCAAGCTTATCCAAATCTTATCCAAGCTAACCCGTTTAGAATCTGAAAATTGTTAAGTTGATACTTCAAAATGGTTTTAAATATTAAATTTGATAAATACTTCTCTTTGTCTCGAATTTTTTAGCTTCAAATTCATTAGAATGATAAAAAAGTAAATTCTGAGCAAATATTCTAATTGGTTCAATGACATCCGCGTTTTCTCAAGATACTCAACTAAGTTTTACAGATAAATAAAGTCAATTTGTTGAATATTGATACCATAAATGCACTTTGAAGCTTTAAAAGTTGGTGGTCTTATTGTTTTGTCCGCTTTTTTGGTTTATAAACCTAAAGAAGTCTCGAACTACCATTACTGTCCATCTTGACTTTATTATACTCATATCTGGATAGTATCTGCCAACGTTACGGACGAGATTGAATACCCGTAACTTCAATACCGTGTAGTTTCAACAACAGTTTAACAAAAGAAGAATATCCTCTTCGCCGGTTCAGGTTCGCTCATACACCCCTTTTTGCCGACTTCAAAAATAACCTCACTTTTACATAATTCCTTTCGGGATATTCTTAATCCGCACTGCTAAGCGTTAAGCTCCCGCTCGATCCGGATTGTCTGTTAGAAACCGTTCGCTACCACCAGCACGTAATCACAGTCTCGTCTGTGTAATGTTATTTCATCAAAACTACATGCGTTCGGTAAGTGCTATCAACCGTTTTCCAGAATCTACCCATTTCATACACTCCCATCGATGGTGCGGATCAATTGACCCAGCACGGCAGCAAGCCAACCTTGACATTCGAGCCGGACCACGATCTGGGACCGTACCAGCAGGATAAACTGAATTGGCACAGCACAATCATTCGCCACAGGTTCTACCTGTTTTTTTTTGGGGGGCTGATGCTTATAGAAGCATGGACAATGTTCGGCAACAATTCTTCACGCAACGTGAATAGTTATCCCTCGGTTGTGGACATTGAAACCATACAAGCAACTATCATTTTGGAAAACAAAGAGAAAAAAACAAACACTGTTGCTTAATGCGTCGTTATGCAAAGCATTAGTCATCTGAGTGAAAATTTGAAACGGCTGAAAACAATTTACTCCTAAATGTATGCAATTATACCGACATGGAATCAATGTGACTCATATAGTAGCAGAATTGGTTTGTTTTTTTACTCTCAATCTAATCCTTTACGTTGGCTGTGCCCTTTTGGGCAACGTCTTGCCGCCAAACGTGACCTACACACGCACCAAGCGAGCACTAGTGACGTCACACGCATGTTTTACGAGACCGACTTCAAATAAGATTACCGTTCGCTAGCGAAAACGACGACGCGCTGACCGACCGGTTGCATCGTAATTTCACTGTTCTGCGCGTTGCGTATCCCGTAAAAGAAAGCATAGGAAGGGAAAGGGAAGAGGACGACAAGAATTAGGTGGTAACCATCGGCCAGAATGCAAACAAACAGCAGGAGCAGCAGCAGCCTCGCCATAGCTGGTGCCTAATTCAGTTAATGGCACCGCGTACGTATCGATTGATATCCCGGGAAACCTTTTCGGTGTTCGGCGATGCGGCCCACGGAAGGTATAAAACCGTCCACCGACGGTCCGGTCGATCGCACTTCTGGTTGTTCTTTCAAACCAAATACCCAAAGCACTAGCAGTGAACACTTTTTGTCTAGCGAAATCGCAAAGGACAACCGTAATACTGAGAATCGTTACATTCCACGTTCTCGAAGTACAGTGAAAACCGTGTAGTTTGCAAAAACCCGTGAAATTTGTGTTGTGAAGCAGTTGATTGTCTACCCAACAGCAAAAACAGTGATGGTTGTCGCAGTGAAAGTATTCAAAAAATCGGCACCGAATGGCAAATTGACCGTCTATCTCGGCAAGCGTGACTTTATCGACCACACCGACTACTGTGACCCGATCGATGGCGTAATTGTGCTGGACGAGGAGTACCTGCGAGGCCGCAAGGTCTTCGGGCAGGTTGGTTGAAGTTGTGGGTTTTGGATGGGAACCTTATCATGTGCTGCAGAACAATAGACTGTGATAAAAAGTGTCAAATTGATGTAAAATGGTTTATTTGAAGTGTGATTAAGGCATCGTTAATTGGCCTAGTGTAATAGTAATAACTGCCAAAAGGACATTAAGATTACTTCAGAAATTCTCTGGAGAGTCTTGGACCTAATCCCCTTTGTTTACATTTCCCGACCGCTAAGTGTGTCCTTCTCTCGCTCGACTAACACGGAACACTCCGTTCCCCGGATGTTTTCCTTCTCCTTTACAGCTCATCACCACCTACCGCTATGGTCGCGAAGAGGATGAGGTGATGGGGGTCAAGTTCTCCAAGGAGATGGTGCTGCTGAAGAAGCAGATCTATCCGATGGAGAACGCCAACATGGAGATGACGCCGATGCAGGAGCGGCTGGTGAAGAAGCTGGGCGCGAACGCGTTCCCGTTCCCCTTCCACTTCCCGAACATGGCCCAGGCGTTCGTCGGCGAGGACGAAGGTGACAAGGGCCACAAGCGCAGTGCCGTGACGCTCACGATCAAGAAGCTCCAGTACGCACCGGCTACCCGTGGCCGCCGTCTGCCTTCGTCGCTTGTCAGCAAGGGCTTCACGTTCTCGCAGGGCAAGATCAATCTGGAGGTGACGCTCGATCGGGAGATCTACTACCATGGGGAGAAGATTGCGGCCAACATCGTGGTGACGAACAACTCGCGCAAGACTGTCAAGAGCATCAAGTGCTTCGTGGTGCAGCACTGCGAGGTAAGCTTTGTGAGACTTCTGCCTGTAAGGCTCAATCTTAATCACACCAATTTCATTGTTCGTCCTCCTCCAGGTCACAATGGTGAATGCGCAGTTCAGCAAGCACATCGCTTCGCTGGAAACGCGCGAAGGTTGCCCGATCACACCCGGGGCCAGCTTCACGAAATCCTTCTTCCTGGTGCCGCTTGCCTCGAGCAACAAGGACCGCCGGGGCATTGCGCTCGACGGCCATCTGAAGGACGATGACGTGAATCTCGCCTCGTCCACACTGATCGGCGAGGGCAAGTGCCCATCGGATGCGATGGGTATCGTCATCTCGTACTCGCTGCGCGTCAAGCTAAACTGTGGCACGCTCGGCGGCGAACTCCAGACGGACGTACCGTTCAAGCTGATGAACCCTGCACCTGGTAAGTGATTTGATTGGTGTTCTGATGCCCGGCACTTCCCATCAAGCAGCACGAAATTAACTGTCACCCTTCGAACAGGAACGGTCGAGCGAGAACGAGTTAATGCCCTGAAGAAGATGAAGTCGATAGAGCGCCATCGTTACGAGAACTCGCACTACGCCGACGATGACGATAACATCGTGTTCGAGGACTTTGCTCGCCTGCGGATGAACGAACCAGAATAAAGCACCCCGCAGGACAATACTCGGCGTGCTTTGTCCCATGTTAACCTCCACCGAGCATCCAGCTGAGCAGCAAACTTAAAGATATTCAAAAAAAAACGCAAACAAGACAAATACCAAATGCTTCCCGCGATTCCCGTCTTTACTGGGCGAGCCAGCCAGCCCTACGCTCCCCAGAGGGTGAGCAAACGAGACAGGGTACTAGCGTGCCGTTGGTGAGCCGTAGGGAGTTGTCGGTAGGTTGGCCGGCTGGCTGGCTGGCTGTGTAGGGATCCCCAGCAGCGTATATACCTGAGCCACGTAACAATGCCCATGTGATAACACTATTGATGCTATTTAAATTAACCAAAGCGCCCGTCAAACGATGAAGAAGGCGCACGATCGAACAAGAACCGCGAAGGAACAACCTACCCTTAGAGTGCTCCCTATAACTATTAAACGATATAAAAAGCGAAAGAGAGAGAGAGTGAGATAGAGAAAAAGGACGAAAATCACGGAGAGATAGTAGCCTCCGAAGCAAAAAAAAAAACAAACATGCAACCAACAAGCAAAGTAACGGAACGATTATTAAATGATTAAAAATTTGATTCATCGATTAATTTGCTGTCATACGAGCTTCAAACGAACGGCTGCGCAGTCACCAAAAACCAACAACAACTACTACTGGTCCCACGGGAAGGGGAAACACGATACCCGTTGACCCCAACCCGGTCCACAGGGACCAGGACACAATTAATCGATCAATCGAAGAGCAACTGATAAAAAAAAGTAAACAAAAAAAAACATGCATGAACAAGCCAAATCCCAAGAAGTAAAACCCCAAACCTAAACACCAGAAGTGAACGAAATCGAATCGACGATAATCTAGTGCAGCTCGGTTCGGGATCGGACGCTTTTCCGGCACCCGGAAACTATGGGTAGGAAAACCGGCCGCATCCCGAATCGCTGGCGACAGCAGCCTTAGAGTGTAAGACGTTTTATTTTCTGTTTTATTTTCGGTGATTACGAGTGAGCGTGAAGTGCAGAGTCGAAAAATGGATTAACAAAATCTAAACCAAAAAAAAAACGAATAGACTTGTATGCAAAATTTGCATACAACAAACGAAGGCAAACAGCTTAATTATGCAATGAAACAAGGGCGATAATTGAAGGGTCCGTTGTGGAGTTTGGAAGGATGCATCGAACAATGCATTCTTCAAACGCATAACAGGGCCTTTCTTTTTTTGCGGTCCCAATTTTCTGCGCTCCTTACTGTGGGTCAATTATTGTTTGAATGATTCTGTTTTTTTTCGATCAATTCGGTCTTCAATTCGCTTTATTTGATTTGCAACTCAGCTTAGCAAAAACAAAAAGAAAAGGAAATCCATTTTACATAAACAAAATAGGATGGAAACAGGAACCTAATAGCTATCAACGAGCAAAAGAAACAATAAACAAAAACATAATTTGATGAAGCAAGAGAAACAAACTCCCTCAAGGTCACATGATGCGCTTGGGGAAACTAGTTTGTCAACAGAACGAAATAAAAACACTTCAGCCCTTCTTGGGCAATTTGCAATACACAGGTGCCAATCCGCACGCGCTCGTGTATTGTGCTGTTGACTGTTTGTAGTTATATTTATTTTGTATAAACCTAATTTGGCTATGTTATTATTGTGATTGGAGATAAACAAAGAGAGAGAGAAAAAAATGCAGAGCAACAAAAAAAAGCGAACCACTCTTTTTTGTTTTATTTTGTGTTTGTTTTTTTAATTTGTTTTTAGGAAAAGTGTTATGCAATGATCGGTGAAAGAACAATAGTGGATGATTAAAGGTAAATGCAACCCTAATCCTTGTGAACATAGTATACGAATGCACCCAGTATTTGCTCAATTAGAATCAATTCCCTTTAGGATGGGATGGACATTAGATGGTTAATGTAGTAATAAAAGAAAGACAGAAAAACTTAAATGTGATAGTAGAAAATGTGATACAGTACTATAACAAATGGAGTTGATTTGTAAACATAAGTATTAATTTAAGGACATTCAATATCACAAAAACCTAAGAATGATCTGTACTGATATTAACAATTAGCATGAATTATCATATCTGATGCTAGATCAATCATTACTTAAACAGCTATGAGCTCAGATGAGCTCAAATGTTTATAAATCAGCTAAGAAAATCCCAATGTTTAATTTATGGATAAAAAAGAGACAAAACTGAAGCTAAACTCAAATAAGAAATGAGACAGAGGAAAACAAATGACTTTAAATAACAAAAGTTTTAAGAAAGCTGTAGAAAAGGGATGTAGCACACTGTAACTGATAATCTTTGAATAAGAAATATTTGTGGTAAAATATATCAAAAGCTGTAAACAACTAGAAGAAAAACAACACAACAAACAAAAAAGATTTTGCGTTGATGTTAACAAGCAAATCGAATTATCGTAGATGTATTTGAATATTAAAACTATATAAAAAAGTAAAAAATATACAAAACTGAAGCTGAACAAAACAAAAAAATGTAAATATACAGAGTAAATTAATGAGTAAAAATGAAGAAATCGTTTCAGAAACATGAATAAAGATAGAGAGGAAGAAAAATAATAACAAGATAACTAGACAAAACGAGATCAAGAATTGATTTTTCAAACCATAATATTTGATTTAGTTGAAGCAGCTCGACGCATCTCATTTGGTAGTGTTAACAATGAATGCTGAGCTTGGATAAATCAAATAAAATAAATGATACAGCATATAAATGATGAATAACATTGTAACAAGTAAATATATAAACAACTTAGAAACTCTTACATAAATAACTTGTACGTAGAAAACAGAAAAAATGAAACTGAACACGAAAAGGATTCTGCAAACCACCACGAATGAGTTTGCAATATGAAATTGTTGTAATAAAACTAAGACGAAGTAAAAATAAAGAACAAAAGGAAGAGTACCTATAACAAAAGACAGACAAAAAGGTTCTTCCATAATATTTACAAACAAAACGATTGCTTGCAAACAAATATGAGCACACGAGTATAAACATCAAGTAAACAAAACAGTAGCGTGAAATACAAACGCAAAACCAGCATAGAAATGCAAAATTCAAAAATTAAAAAGAGAAAAGAATAAGAACAAAAGAAAAGAGGAACAAAATATAAGAGATAAAAGAAAAAAATCAAAAAAAGGTATTTACAAACAAACATTTTGAAGAGCATCTCAATTATTAGTTAGCAATACATACTGAGCTCAGATAAAAATGCGTTAAACAAATGACTTTCAAATAAGGAATTGTTTTAGCAAGTTGTAAACAGTACGAAGAAAGAGAGGAAACATCAGGCTTCACTTTAAGTAAAAGAATACGAAAGCCTGTAAGTATCATAACAAGTTAAGAAAGTAAGAAATAAGCTGCCAGAAATTCCCCACTATGAAAAACAGGACACTACACAGAAAAACCAACACTTTCATTTGATGAACGATCGACGGAACTGTAAAGAGTGAAAATTATGAAGAACTTTTGCTCACCTGCACTGTGGCAGTGGACCAGCTAGTTGTACGAGGCAGCCCTTTAACTTGAGATGCAGAAAGTTTGTGCTTCGAGGAAAATGTGAGCTGACCTCGACCTCGACCCGGTGCCCGGTCGGTGATTGATCTGACCGAGAGAGTGACCACTTTCACTTCACACACTTTTAAATCGTTCGCACCGGGATACCACTAACACAGGGATAACCGGACACTGGACACACGCACACACACATACACTCACAAACATGCACGTGCTTGCTCGGGGAAAGGACGAACGACACCGAAGCACCGATTGATCTAGTCCCGGCGTCCGTTAAGCCGAAGTCCAGGCTTTCCAGATATGTCCAATGTGGCAACAATGTTGGTGGATAAACCGGAAGTCATCAATCGCCAGCCCCTGGCCGGATACCCGGGTGGGGGAAACCACGTGTTGCAGAAGACGCGACAACCACAAAGCACCGTACTATATCCGTCCAGCGTAAGGGAGGCTATGCTGACTGGAGTAAATCTCGTACCAGACTGGTGCGTACATTCCTTCGCCAGGTCGTCGGTTACCGGTTTTCACGGACGCCGACAACGGGTTGAAGAACGAGTCACAGGGCAAAGGTGATTTAAATTTTTACCAACCGAATGATGAAGGCTTTCACGGCAACGACGCAACACCCGAGGAGGTGCCCGATTTAAAATGCTTACGCATTCGTGGCTGGCACGAACCGGGTGCGTGTATGCTTGAGCAGGAGCGCGACAATGAGCGACCCACCCAACCAGTGAGGTCGCGGGAAAATCCTTTTAAATTTTAAAAGTCCCACTTTCGCTCGCTAGGGTAGTCAAGGGGTAGCTGCTTATGTACACACAGACGCGGCGGTTGGGCTTTAGGTATACGAAGATTTCTCTAACGGTTTTCGCTTAAGAAAAACCCCTTTTCTGTTGTACGGTTTGCCCTAAACAAGGGGCCCAGGAAGGCTCCATGAGGAGGAAAACGGGAGGAAGTCTTTTACATTACACAAACGCTCAAAGGGGAATCCCGAAGATTCGCTCATACCCTGCCAAGATAGGCGGCGAACGTTGGTTGTACTAAAAAGCCACGACCCGAAAGCAAACTCTCTCGGTAACGTCTTCGGGCGTACAAGACAAGATGTTCCGCATACTTGATATCCTTTCTTAGCGCTTGTGCTAAAATCTTGCACAAGCTCCGCCTTTTTCTTCTCCGGCCGAGTACGGGACGGTGTGTCCTGGAGGCTGCGCCTGGGGACAACGTACGCGGAGGGATTTTTCTTCGGATTTCCGAAGTTTTTCGTTGCTTTCGCGAGGTGCGCGTGTGATATTTTTTATATCTGTATTCCTGTGGATCATTTCTTTTGCGCGAGAAAGAAGCCTCCTTAGATGGGGAAGGATTTTTTGTACGCTGTGCGCGTTCGTTTCGGCTCGCTCTCTCGCTCTATCGTTCGGAGTTCTGAATTCCCTAGCAGGAATACAGATTCGAGTAGGTAGAAAAGAAAGAGAAGCTGGCTGTTGTAATGGTGAACGCGGATTTTTCCTTTCTTTCGGAGTTTCGTACATCGCGACGTTTGCGTTTGCGTGCGTATATTGGGTGCGGTGTACATCCAATCGCGGCATTTTCTTTTATGGTACGAAGAAAACGGGGGAAAAAAACCCTGCACTGCAACATCCAAGTAGGTCCTGATTATGTATAGCACGCGCGAAGAAAATGAACGTCAACGGTTGCTACGGGAATGAAGGTTTTTTGAATATGAAGTTTAAAAAAACCGTTACATTATGAGGATTTTTCTTTATTTTTAGTTTAATTAGACTTTTTATAAAAATTCTTCTTCAATTTTAGAGCAATATTTTTAGTCTGTAATACATTACTACACGAAGAAAATCGTGTCCTCACAATAAAACGAACCACAGATGCTCGTTTGCCCTGCGTGCGTCTTCGGGTGGAAACTTTTCTTATTTTCTTTCCGCGCACTTTTCCACCCACCCAAAAGGAGCGGGTGAGGAGGTGGGATACATAATGCGCGACCCCCCTTACGTACTCCCGTAACAGGATAAGAAAACACCCTCACCCAAGGCGCGAACCATGTACAGGGACGGTTGTTTGAAATTTTTCGGCATCAATTTTTCGGCGCCTTCTTCAAGACGAAGCCTTTAGCCTTCTCTGTCGCACCCGTGCGTTGGGGATTCCGGCCCGGGGAAATGGAACGGCCCGGTCACCATTTTTCTGCTCGTGCTTTCTCGTCGATGCTCTAGCTTTTTAAACGCACGAACGCGCGAAAAGTTCATGTACTCGGTGTGCACACCGAGCCAATATACAAGCGTGCCGACCGGTTGGTCGGTTGTTTGGCACCGTGTCGTACGTGTGTGTCTGTGTGTCCTTTGTTTGTAAGACGAGAAAAGGATTTTCCAAGATTTCGTAGGAACCCCCGTCGAATCGTTGCAACGCTTTTTGGCAGGTTTTATTTATGCAAAGATTTCAACCGTTAACGGACGTGTGCTTCCGTGTGCTCGGGCATTGGTGGTGCACCTTTTTTTTGTGTGCTCGATTTTGGCGCGCCCATTTGTGTCCGAAGCTGGTGACCGTTGGCAGTTGTACAGCTGAGGTAATTGCAGAGTCCGTGAATAATTGTAACGGACACATTTTTTTTTGTTTCATTAATCTCTTTTATTACAGCTAGCAATAGAAGACATTCTACATGTATTAAGCTATTTCTTGTTCATCTTTTTCACACACATCCAGAGAATGGGTTGTCCACAGTGGAAAACGGTGAAACTCAAAGTCGTTACCTTCCAGCCGGGAAATTCAGAGTAAGTTAAAGTCTTTCCTTTCTATTTTCCTTATTTTTAATAATCTCTTTACGTCACATTTTCTTGCCACCACAAATCTGGTTTTCTGTGGTCAAACCCCTCTTTCTCTCTTCAAAACCCGCTCTCGCACGGACACTCGGATACAGCCGGACCGGATTGCTTGATAGTAGCAGCCGTCCACCATCGGCCGAACAGCTGCTACAGCGTATCGGTCAGCTGAAGCTGGACCACGCACCCGATCCGAACGGGTTGATTCCGAATGGTCGGCTCGGGACGCTATTTCAGTCGGTCATCCTTTAGTCGCGTGTCGCTGACCGTACGGTAAGGATGTGCTGATGGTCGTGCGTCCGCTGGTGCGAAGTGCTTCTCGAAAGGATGCTACCATTTGCTCTCGGTACAGTCCAAGGGCATTCTAACTCTAGTTGTGCAGTTCGATCCTTTCGATCATCGTCGTCATTCGCTGTAACATCATTAGTGTTGTTTCTTCTCTGTGGCATAATGTTAGCAAAAGGTAGAGGGGAAAAATCTGAGTTCTGGCAGCAAACCATTGCGTAGAAGTACGCTAAACTTAAGGCATCGCTAATCATTATACGCAGCAATGTGCTGCAATGTGTGTGCTTGTGTATGTGTATTAACCAAAACCAATGGCTACGTGTTTGAAATACGGTGTGTTTAATCGCAATACCTAACCTAACACTTAGCATTACTAACCATACAAAAGCAAGGCAAATCGTTCTTATTCGTATTAACCGATACCTTCAGTTACGCCATTTTACTTCCCCGACCGGTGTTACCACGTGGACAAACGGTTTGCGGGTTGGCCGTGTCTTCAGCGGAAGACGACCCCCGAACCCCACCGACACGGTACACGGCGGCGAGAATAGAAGCAGCGGCTAAATGTTCCTTCTAGAATGCGTAACGTGTAAGCGTTAATCATGTATCGATAGCTCGTTGGCAACAAGTGACCATATTCTGTGCCCCCGCAGATATGCGACAACACTTGCCGGAAGCAAATTGATTACCCGGTACAGACAGACAGTATTTAATGCGCACTATTTAGCTTCTCTAGTGATCGAATGCGATCTTTGTGCAATAATCTTACGGTAACTATCGTGTAACTATTCGTGTGCAAATAACTTATCTGGTGTGAATATAATAAGCAAGATATTGCGATCGGTTTACCGTTTCAACTAAATCTAGATGAGCATTGAGCAAAGGGAGTTGCGGTTTAGACACCGTACAATAAAGTAATAAATAAGCAGTAAACTTAATCAATGCAGGATTATTCTATTATAAGGGGTATAAAGCAAACATACACACACGATCGTTTACTAACTCACATCGTGGTTTATAACACTGTATCTTCAATATGTAGATTGAAAACATACTTACATGATTGTATAAATATGATTATAACAATAAAGTAAGGTCACACATCGAGTCCCAAAGAAGAGAAAAAAATCTCAAGTTGTGTTGTGGTTTTATTTGTGTTAAGTGTGTACGCTCAAATGAAGATTGTCGTTATACGATAATATGTTTTCGTTACAACACTGACACTTATTAATTTATTGTTATTTCATGCTTTTTATCATTTCTTAAAGTCCTGGTAGTGTTGTATTCGTTCGTTTTTATTTTTTATTCGTTGATGTACTCTAAATTTGTTCTTTAGTTACTTGTTGAAACTTATTTTAATTGTTATTATAATTTTCTTGCACTTTAATGAATTTAAATTGGTTAGGTTGTATATCGTTTGAATAACCAGTTTATTTCCAAATTGCAAAATTTATTATGTTTTACTTGTTCTGATCTCATTTTATTGTTAAAGGTTTTCTTGAAGTTTAGAATTCAGTTTCTCCAATTTTTTTTTTTTTATTTGCTTTTCATTTTATGCCTCTTTATCATTTCAGTTTATAAAAATACCTTTTCTCTTTTTTTTAATTACCTTATTGGATAATTGACTTGTTTTTTTTTCTACTCTTCATTACTTTAATTACAACCGTTTTTTCGCTTTGTTTTCTCCTATACTTTATATTAATTGTTATTTGCTGGTCACAAATTATCTTACATGTAATTTTCAATAGATCAATTGATTAATAGTTCCTAATAGTTTTAATATTAGATAATGTTTTAGTTTAATTTATGCAAATGCTTTGAATGTTTCTAGATAATTTTTTTTAAGTTTTATTTAATTTTTCATCAATTTGTATTCGCTGACATTGTTTAATTTTGTCTTATTGTACCATTTATTTTTATTTTAGTTTGGTACCACTCATCATGATTTCTTTTTCCTCAATATAATTTTTATATTTTCGTTTTTTATAAAGAGAATTTATAATTTGTTGAATACTTTATACAAAGACTATTTTAGTCTTTATCTTTTTTCGTATGTAACGTGTATTTCCCTTTCAGCCAAAGAGTTAAACTATCTTTACGCTCTTTCTAGAGTCCGACCCGAAAATCAGCAATGCCGCAAGCGATTTGCGCAATCATCGTCACTAAGCAAACAGTAATCTGTTCTCCCATAAATTCCGCACGAATTACGTTCTCCGTTGCCAATTCATAGACCTCGTCCCTTTGTCCTCTGTTCCCCGCACCCGTAAGCATGCAAATGCATATCGTCCATCGGATCTCGAAGGATCTTGAATTCCGTCACGTTTGGTCTCGTCTTAAAATCGTCCGATTGCGAATGCATGTGAACGCAATGACATCGGACCCGTACACGCACGCTCGTTAATCCTCATCCCAAGAGCCAATTGCTGTCCGGGTCTTGCAGAAGCAAAGGATACTCGACGTAACCCTTTCGCCCTTACCGAAATCCCGGCACAGTATTCCCCTAGAGCTGGAACCTGTTGACGCGAAAAAGGGGTTACATATTGGGACCGATTTGTCCGATGCCCCTGTGTCTGTGTACATCCTTTTTCTGGTCTTCTGGTCATCCGCAGTGATGCGCAAGGGTGTCCTTTACGGTGTCGGGCAGGCCGTGTGAAGGGCCAGTGCTAGGACCGGTCAAACCGGTTTTCTACCGACCACCGGTGTGTTGGATTGTTGTCCAGAAGTAAAAATATTCACACACATTGCTGGCCCGCATTTGGTTTGGGCTAGCCCGGTACATTCCGCTACCAAGTGCCGGGTTGACCCGTATCGGGATTTGCCTTGAGGCTGGGAAGGAAAAGCCGTTTTCCTGGGAAGTGCTGGGTCCGGGAGTGATTGGCGAATTCATGAGGGTTTTATCTTAATATATCATCTTCTGGTCTGTGCCGGAATCGACGCTAGCACAGTGACCCTTGGGTGCATGTGAGAAAACTTTCGGTGGGAAATAAACCGGTTTGGACATTGTCTTGGGCGGGTGTCGTATTGGTCGGCTTGGATGTGAAAACAATTTAACTGAAGATTCAAGACCTCGTAGTATGAAATTTTTTTAACTTTAGGTAAATTTCGAAGTACAATAAAAAAATTAAAATTTTTTGCTTTCTTTCGCGGAAAAGTGCGCGGAAAAAATTATTAAACGAATTTTATTGATTTTATATGTTCTTTTTTATTGTTTCACTGTTTTCTTCATTAGTCTTTCTTCTTTCTATATTACCTTTCCTGGATAGTTAAAAAAAATCTTTGTAAATTTTCATTGTTTAAGATTTTTTTTTATTTTTCATTAGTTATAGTATTTTCTAGCAATACAGCCAGGCCGTTCTAATTGAATTAAAAAAACGTATTTTTTTGCATTTTTATGTGAAATTAAATAGCATAAAAATTTTTAAATTTATAAGTAAACATTAAAAATCACTAAAAATAATGGATAAACTATGAAAATAAAACTAGTATTAAAAAATAAATAGTAAAATAAAAGCTTGTAATTTAATTATATTAAAAACTTTGAAATAAAGTAAAGGGGAAAAACTACTTCACAACAACTATTTCAATGTCTTAAAGTAGTTCCTTCATATGTTTGTAACTAATTACAAACTTTCGTAAGGTTGGAATGCTACTTGTGCTTGATCTTGTTCAACTCATCCTAATCCTGCGACTTGCTGTAATTTTGCACCACAAACAAAATCTTCCACAAGAAAAAAAACTCTTCACAATCACACATCGCTCCTGATAATCAAATCAAAACAAATGTTTATTCGTCTTCGGGGTTTTGCTTGCCGTAAATCCCGTCCCTTAGCTGGCCGGTGTCTCCCTTATACCATCCGCGTGACGATCTAATCCCTTGCTCTATTCAGGACCTCACATAAACGCATGGGCCCAAGGGCTCGTAAATTTCGGCCCTTTTCGTCTCAACCCTTTCAGACCACGGTGATAGAAATGATCGTTGATGACCTTTCCAGTTTCGGGCCATCAAATTTTCTTACCGTTTTCGGTAGCATCACCCTGTCCGAACCCTGTTTTCCCTGCGATCGGGCATCGGTCGAATGGAACTGTCCCGTTCAAGGTTTTGGCAGGTCGATGGACGGACGGAAGGGTGGAGGGTTTTGGGTCCGGGTATGTCCAAACCGGTCTTCTGGGTGGCGCGGAAAAGTTGATCACAAAAAATTGGCTGGGGTGGAAAACTGGACTGGCTACTTTTCGACCACTCGGGACATCTCGTTTTTGGGAATGTTTATTTTTTTTTGTTGGTACTATGTTCACTCTCACTCTTTCTCTCTCTCTCTTTGGTGATGAGATTTGTAAGCCCTTTTGTGTATCTGATGTGACCGACAGTATCATGCGGTATCCCTTTTACTGAGATGACCGAGCATTTCGTGGGAAACGCGTGTGATTCGGTCCGGTTTCTCGAATGGAACGAGTTATTTGTTGCGCTCATTTGCATACTGCATGCGGGACATTTGGTAATGCTGGTCCGGCGAAATGAGAACTTAATGTGCCCAGCTGTACAGCTTTCTTTAATGAGCAACGTCGTCAATGAGAAGGATGATGGAATGGGATCGCAAATAACGGATATTTGATTGAGCATTGAATCAAATCAACGGTGAATGTGACGTGGAAATCGTAAAGTTAGAGTTATAATAAATAGTTTTACAAAAATAAAATTCTTTCAATTCAGCCTCTTGGAATAAGCGTTTGCAATTAGTTATTCTGGAATCGCTGAATTTATTCTGCTTTAAATTTTAGAAATCATTATTTTTCACGATAGACAAGTAACACAACATGGTAAGTACATTGTGTAAGAAACAATTATTAGTGCTTGCGTAAATCATGGTAATAAAATAAAATTATTGCTCCTTAGACAGGTGCGCTTTAGAGGAAAGATGTAAAAGTAGATACTTTTGTGGATGAATTAACCCAATTAAACAGTGGAAAACACATGACACATGACTCACATTACAATCAATTAATCGGAAGCGAATCTAAATAGATAATATGAGGAAATCTGTATCATAAGCAGTATTTCAAATTGCAGAACATACTTAAAATTGAAATAATAAATTCCGAAATAGCATTTCGTTCGAAAACGGTAAGGCTTAGAATTAGCCACTCACGTCTTCACCACGGTCATCGACAATCAAACTGAAGACAAATTGGACTGATCAATAGACCTGAGGTAAAGACCTTTTAATGCAAACTCTTCCATGTCATGCGTCCTTTAGACGACAGTGATGCGTCTATTATGAGGCTTTTTTTTTTTTGTTTTTTTTTTAGTTCAATTAGAACGGCCTGGCCGTATTGCTTTTGACTTATTTTTTACCCGTAGCAGAATAGTCAGTTCTGCGTACGGGGAGGCGGTCCGCCGGGATTCGAACTCCGGTCCTGCCGTGTGAAGACCGGCGCCGCTATCGGATGCACCACCGGACCGCCCCATTAAATTGGAATATAAAACAAAAAGAAATACCGCTAACAAACACTCTAAATACATAATTAAAGAGCTTGTATTTCGTCAATTGTAATAATTAGAGATATTTCTATTAAATAAAAAACAACTCTGGTACAGAATGCACACAACATGTGAAACGTGCATACGAGTAAAAATAAAAATAAAAGTCTGAAGTATTAGTAGTGTAACTTAAAAAAAAACACCGTAAGAAAAATTGTAAATTACGAAAAGACGTAAAATAAACTAACCAAGTTAATAATAAGCATTTTTAAGTTATATCGTGCATAACAAAACTTTATTTTTTTAAAATTCCAATGAGAAGATCTGCATAAAGATTCATAAAGACTCATCCATTAAATACTAAAGGGTTCTTGCGGACTTAAAACTCTTCTAGCATTTCGACAAACATTCCCAGATTATTAACATGATTTTTTTTTGCCGTAGTATCGCTCTAACAACTTAGTGATGGTTAGCATCATGATTACCGTTGATCACTGTATAAAGACTCCTCCAGCCTATATGCCTTTCTACACAGATGATGACAAGGTTGAAATGGTACCATAACAAATACTTCACTTTCGTCTTATTTCCCTATTAATTTAAACACATCCATAATGTACATTTTCCATTACACATTTTGTTTACCCAATATTAACTAAATTCAAATAACGACAATCGTAAACCCCTTAATGATAGTTCAAAACAGCTCTAACTGCACGACAGGAAGAAAGCCACAATTTCCAATCGATTTATTAAAGTGTTTCCCAGTATGTAATTTGCACAGCGGAACCAAATCAGCTCATTATTGTATTACATACTCTCTCTCTCTCTCTCTCTCTCCAATAAAATAAGATTGAAATTGCATCGTTTTTCATAAAACTAAACACATTAAATTAACCCGCCTGTTAGCTACCCCATCAGCGTGCATACTTTGCCCCCACAAAATGCCGTACACCCCACTTAAAGTTTGCGTTTTTGTCCGTTTTTATATAAGTGTGAATCGGGCCGCTCGTACCATGAACAGCGCCCATTTTCCGTCCACTTCCGGCACCGTTCGGCCGCTGCTGGCCGGCTTCGTCGTTGTAAGCGTGCCGTTGTGTTGCACCGTTTTTATGCACCATTGCATCGTCGATGAATCCGCCGGCCAATTGTGCCCGTACCCGTGATGCCCGATCACCGTCCAGTACGACCGAACGGGAAGATCCACCGCGTGCTGTCAAAAGAAGATGGCAAAAGATTTATTAATGTGTGCACAAAGTAGGAAGAAATGTGTTTGATGCCTACCTGGGTGCCCAACAATCGGTTTCGCTACTGTATTTCGTTGCACTTCACCAGACGTTTGTTGAAGCAGCACCAAAAGAAGCATTGATACCGATGCGAGCCGATGGTACGATCGTGTCATCGTGATTTTAGCTGGTCAAAGCACGCGCTCCACCTCGGTTGACAATCAATCACAATCAGCAGACACTTGACGGGTCGGGTGGATTATTTATAGATGCTAGAGCGTGTGTTTTATCTGCTTTGCTTTGCGTGTGTCATTTTCTCGGGCGTTTGTTTTGTTTCTTTCTATCGTTCCGGTTCCGGTAGTGTATTTTGTCTATTTTTTCAATCTGTTTTCTGGTTTTTCTTTTCTGCTTTTAGCAAGTTTTCCTTGTGCACCTAAATTTTGCCATGCTTTTTTCCCTTGATCTTGATTTTTTTCTCCTCTCGTTCTCTCTTTCATGATCGCTGATTATTGATCGATTTTTCTTTCATCTGTTAGTGGTTGATTTAATGGTGCTTTGATCGAGCGCTTGCTATTACCGCACCACAGTCCAATCACGCCCTACCTTCCACGATGCGATGGTTTTCCGTTTTCTATTTCGGGACCGGAAGCACAGTATCGTAAATCGAAACGTAAAAATTAAGAAAAATAATGAAAGTAAAACCCAACGCAACTTACCGCAGATAAAAGCGCAAAACAAAAACAAATTCAACAAGAAAATGGAGAAAAAAACAGAGGGACTCGGAAAACATATTGAAAACCAAGAAAGAAAGCAAAAAACGGATGCACACCACACTGGGTTGATTATTGACAATGAGTCGTTGAAGCAGGTGAGGCGGGAGTGAGTTTTGCTTTGATGCAGTTTCGTTTTCTTCACGTTTGGGGCTGGAAAATGTACACCCAAACAATGGGACGAAATGGAATGGAAACGAGCAGTGGAAAGGTGCCGACAAGTGGCGATTTTTGTGTTTTTCTGCCGAAACCCGTTACGAAGAATGGTGCGCTTGCCTGACTAATGATGGCACTGGTACGGTGATGAAGTGAACGTAACCGTTTGCCGTGTGAGTGGTCTAACTCGCCACACCGGTTGGATGGACAGTTCGGAATGGTTTTATGGTTTTTAGAATTGATTTACGATTCATGAGAAGCCTAACATGCCATAATACTATGACTGGTAGAATAAGTAATGATTAAAGTATTAATTCATCGGTGCATAGTTCTTTACTTTAGTTTTATACCAAAGCTGTTTGTTTTTCATCGCCATCATTAGCAAAATTATTTCATAATTAAATAAAATAGAGTGTTTCTTTGTATTTTATAAGCCAACTCTACATTATTTTTTAAAGTTTTGCATTGATGTTTTTTCCATACACAACACAGCAGCACATAATATTATATTATCAACTCTTATTGCAAATCTGATATCAGAAGCAGCTTTGTGTACGGCAAGCTTTGTAGACTAAAACTTCAATCACAGAACGTTTGAACACCACATCGAATGTCCGGTCGATTCAAGTGCGACACTACAGTGATGGACAAAGCAATAACTTACTTACTTACTTACTTATCAGGCGCTACAACCGCTTCGCGGTCTTGGCCTGCTGCAACAATCCTCGATACCGCTCACGGTCTAGCGCCGTCGTCTGCCAATCCATTATCCCGGCCGTTCTGGCGGACGCATCAACGCCATCACTCCATCTCAGTTTGGGCCTACCACGCCTCCTCTGTCCATGTGGACGGCCTAAAAGGACTTTACGGGCTGGGTCGTCCGGTGCCATTCTCATGACATGACCAGCCCACCGGAGCCTGGCGAGCCTAATTCGCTGCACGATGGTAAGATCACCGTACAGCTCATAGAGCTCGTCGTTGTAGCGGCTCCTCCATTGTCCTTCCACACATACGGGGCCAAAAATCCTTCTGAGCATCTTCCTCTCGAACGCGGCTAAGAGGGTTTCGTCAGTTTTGGACAGAGTCCATATCTCAGAGGCGTATGTGAGTACTGGGACTATAAAGGTTTTGTACAGTCCCAGCTTCGTCCGTCGCGACAGGTATTTTGAGTGGAGAAGTTTCCTCAGGCTGTAGTATGACCGGTTGGCAGCCAGCACACTTGCGCGCAACTCAACGTCTATGTTGTTATCGGTGCTGACTTTTGACCCCAGATAGGTGAAGTTCTGGACGACTTCGAAGGTGCGATCACCTATCTGTACATCACCCCTGCGTAGATCAGTGTTTGTTAGCAGGGCCGCTGGTGGTGCCACCATCATTTTGGTTTTTGCCTCGTTGATCTCCAACCCGAGGTTCAGTGCCGCATGCTCGATCCTTTGGTAAGCTTCTCCTACATAGGAGAGCCTCAAACCAATGATGTCTATGTCATCAGCGTATGCCAAGATCTGGAGTGACTTATAGAAGATGGTCCCCGAAGTTTCCACCTCCGAGTCTCGGATGATCCTCTCTAGCGCCAGATTGAATAGAGGAGGCAAGCAAGCCCGTCTCCCTGGCGCAGACCCTTGGTGATAGCAAAGGGCCCTGAGAGTTTTCCATCCACCTTCACTTGGCATGTGATGTTGGTCATCGTCATACGTACAAGCCTGGTAAGCTTGGCCGGAATTCCAAATGAGCTCATTGCGTCGTATAGTTTTACCCTGGCTATGCTATGGGTATGCGGCTTTAAAATCAATGAAGAGATGGTAGGAGTGTAGCTGCTGTTTCGTCATATTCTCCAAGATATGCCGCATGGTGAAAATCTGGTCAGTGGTTGATTTTCCGTTTCGGAATCGTCTTTGATAGTTTCCAACTATCTCTTCAATGAATGGGACAAGTCTGTCTTGTATAACTAGGGAGAGAATCTTGTAAGCGATATTCAACACCGTAATACCCCTTTAGTTGCTGCACTCTAGCCTATCTCCCTTTTTGTATATGGGGTAGATGATGCCGAGATTCCAATCACAATGCATTGATTCGCTATCTCATACCTCAGTAATGATTTGATGAATTTCCTGTTCGAGTGCTGCACCTCCGTTTTAAGCAATACCTAAATATTCGATTTTGAAACTATACTGCTTTTAATGATTTTATTTCGTATAAATTAGTTCAAAATATGGAAAAAATAAAGCCAATTTTGTGTTCGTTCAGAAATTGCCTAATCCGCAATGAAATAAAACCAAATAAAAGGAGCTTAAAGAGTTTTTGACACTAAAAATACTGTATACGACTGCTAGGAGGAGAAATAACAAATTTTAAAACAAATTGTTTAAATGTTAAACTCAATAAATGATCTCATTTGAATGTCTATCGTACTTCTGCTATATTTGTCATTTTTATATGCATGAATACATATCTACTATTTTAAATAACATTTAAAATAGACTTTAATAAATTATAGCGAGTTAAGTGGCTGCTGTCTCGGTTCTTTCTATCTTACGTGAGAAAGGCATGAAGTTTCAGTTACGACTAACTATTGTATTGTTTAGCTTCAATGTAACCGTGCCACGATGTGACACACCGGTGTCGTGTGGAGTGACACGCGATCCGTCGCGCCGCGTGATCATCAAAATGCACTGTGAGAGATATGTTGCGACCGGCGTTAACTAGTCGAAGAAGAATATACTCAAAACAATATAAATGATACAAATTTTAAATTGGATGAAATATTGAGTAGTCTAACTCCAAAACCAAAATGACTATTTTTCCATCCGAGTAGAAAAAAGTGAATCAAAAACGATTTACATACGTATGCAATGATAGCTAGGTTTCAACATAGATATTCAATTGTGGTTTACAATGAACCATAAGTCAATTCGTTGAAAATCGATACCATAACCTCAGTTTTACATATTTTCAAATGGTGGTCTTATTATTTTGTCCCTCGCTGTGTTTAGCATAGTTAGGTGAATAGTACTTGTTCTAAGGAAACGGAAATTAATAACGACCACGAACACGTCAGGCTACAACTGTATTAAGACAATTCGAGATTTAGAGTATGAAAATTAAATATCTGGATACTTAAATACGGTTGATTTCGCGCCAAATAGGCGTCATTTGTCGACATGATCATATTAATTTTGAAAACGTTGTTCACGATGGAAGACTTGAAACGTTTTTGCTTGCTGGAAGAAAATCTTATCCAAACACATTGAATTCAACATTCGTCTTCATATATTTATAGTTCAGGAGGAAGAGGACTGAGGCCTGGAAATATCGAACATCGGCTGGTCGTGTTCTGGATGAGTAATCTTAAGCGCAAAAAAAATCATTGGGACTCCCCGTTAATACCGCAACTTTATTGCACTGAGTATGACCGGAATAAAGCACTTTGCAAGAATGTCATTAGCACCTCAGCAAACATCTCTTTGTAAGCCTTAATGAAAGGAAATAAATAAAGTACGAAAAATACCATTCTCCCAGAAGACCTCTTATGCAATCCCTACAACTCCTTCGCTTGATTAGTTAAGTGAGTGAGTTTCTTCGTTACATTAACCGCATGCAAAGTGACTGGCTCGTATCACAACACCAGCTCCAGTGTTCAGATTTGTTACACTTTTATGCTCCACTTGTCAAGCACTAACCCGCAGGGGAAAAAACGATTGCAAATTGAATTTACTCCGGTCACGTTTAGCTGTGTTTGTCATATAAAAATCATTTGCATATTCACTGCACCGGCCAGTATGGATTGTCGTTCACGATCGGGAACAAGTGTTCCTGTTGCTGCCAAGTTTAGTGACACCAGTGAGTGATTTGGTCTGTGTGTTAGCTTTGCTAAACCCTCCGTGCAATCAAAATGTCATCCGTACGTCCCGTCCTACCGTCCTGCATTGTCCTGTACGCACTCGCATGTGGTCTTCCGGTGGGAAAGTACGTCACCGGAAGCTATTTACGTGACGTCGAGCTGATCGGTCCACCGTCCCAGGCCGAGCTGAACACCGTCTACTACTATCCGAGCTACGTCAGAGGTGAAGATCCGGTCGAAGAATACAACCGAAGACGGTTGCACGTGGACACGGCCAACTTTATGGAGCACGAAGAAGCTCCCACAGCTGACGTTGGCCAGAAGCACAGCCAGCAGCAAAAACAGCAGCCAGTCACTGTATACACACAACAGCCCGACGATGATTGTTGTTTGAAAGCGAAACGAAAGCGGAAGTACCGCGGTTCGGCAACACGCCACCCAAAACAACACGCAACCGATCCGATGCGCGTGGTCGATGCGCAAACCGATCATGAGTTCAATTATAAGAAAATTCGCCAAGCCGGTACGGGTGCACCACGGTACGTGCGGGACGATGTGGAAATATTCGACATCGAACGAGGCAACCAGATCAAGGCAAAGCGACCGATCAGACGACGAACGAGAACGGCACACGAACCGCGGGCCGATGGACAGCGACGGTATGAAGAATCGGACCCGCAAGTATTTGCGTACGAACGATCGGACGTGGTACCGAGTGGGCGTGCAAATGCTGGAGGACATGCTGGAGCTTCACAGGATGATCAATATTTTCAGTAAGTAAAGTGTGACTGTTGCCGAATCGTTTTTAGGTACGTTTAATCCGAAATTCTTACTCCAACTCCAAAGAGACACGTTTCAATTCCAAAAGTCACCACTGGAGCTAGAATTTGGCCACTTGTTCGAATCGAACAATGGCTGGGAAGAGCGCTACGAACGGCAAGACCATCAGAACCATAGGCACCAAGGAAAAGTAATTTGTTTTTCATATTTTATGAGCTCATTAGTTGTTTTCTCTTGTTTGCATGCTTCAATTCACGCAATCCCTATTATGATACAGAAGCAAATTTATTATTTTTTTATTATTTTATTATTATTCTGTGCACCTTTTAAAAATTTCCTCTAATAACTCAATTAAGGCTCTTTTTAACTATGCTTCAATTTTTTTTTTCTTTTTGTTTTGTAGTTTTTGTTTTTTATTTCTCTTCAATTTATAAATGATAAGGTGATTTTTTATTATATTTTCATCTTTTAATAATACTAATTAAACCATTGTTTTGTTTTAAAATCAGAATACTTTAGTGTATGTATCCAGTTTGTACAACTTCGCGCTACTTCCCCAATTTTAAACAACTATTTTACATTTCTTAAACTAAAGTGAATACAAGAAGTGTATTAAGCACATTAAAAAATACTTAACACTATTGCAAACTATCCACACATTCCTCCACAGCTTTCCATCAGATAGAGAAAAACATATTTTCTTAAATAATTTCTGAATAACGGGTGATAGATGTTACTTTGCAATAATCTGATCATGTGACAAAAATGACACACTTTAACACCACAACAAATATATGCTCTAATTGAGTGTAGAATTTAGTTGAATAAAACAATGAAGCAGTGTAGAGAGTCATTAACACCCTAGGTCTTCAGAAATCGATCAATTTCCTCTTCAATACACAGCAATACACAACAGGACCTTATTGTGCTGTTGAAATGTGCTACGATTGAACTGTCATCTGGTGCTTTATCAATTGAAAATCCCTCTCATATAACATTTACACCCGAGCGACGATACTCTCTCACAAATGTTTCCACTAACATTCACCTAACACTGTGCCTGTCTATGCTTCCCTATCCCTTATTGTAGATACGCTGAAATATTCGGCGATGGCTCATTCGCAGCCGGTGCACGGCGTGGCAACGATCAGCACTACCTAGAACAGCTCGAACGCGGCTCGCACGGTTTAGGGGTGTTTCAGAAAAAAGTATTTAATTTTTTTGCACTCATCCACCGCATCAGTCTAATAAGGTGCTAATCGAATGACATTTCATTTTTCTTTTCCCCAAAACGCACAGGTTAAGTGGGCCGACAAGAAGGGTG
>KZ061670.1:337847-367247 GCA_002091835.1 Anopheles maculatus | reverse complement strand
GTCGTGTACAGTGATGAGCCAAAATGGAAGGTACAATGTCATTGAAAGCGAATGTTTGTGTCATTTGGCTACTTATCGCGTTGCCTGCCGGGCATTCATTATAGTGGCCGGTTTTTAATGTTGTATCGGATGTGATCTTAAAATAAATCACGCTCGTTCTGCGCGGTACACGCGATACACGCGAGTGTGTGTCATATCGCACTCAGCGTTACACTCAAACAACATTGTCCTTGCCTTGAATTATGCTTCAAGAACGAAAATTATTGTTAGATTTACCTATTTTTATACCATGACATGAGGGGACAAATCATCAGCCGGTGCGAAAATAATTGCATCGAGATACAGTGAACGTTGTCACGAATCATCATTTAAGAATGCAAAGTTTAATGTAAGCAAATTATCCGAAATCCGATCAATCGACAGCTGATGCTCTAAACTCGTACTGCGTCAAGCGCCGGCTTATGTAATGAACGCCAAACGTCACTAGCTCTGGTTGAGCGTCACCGGTACAATCTTAAGCGTACCCTAAACAATCGAATATACGCTAATTTGCTTTGACTTTAATTCAAAGAACTGTGTGTATTTTAAGCAAACGCATTACTAACGGTTCATAATAACGCTGTCAGATGGTTTACAATTGAACTTTGCGTTGATCATTTCGGGAGAGCGTCACTACATTGTTGTTTGGTTGTAAAAATAAACGTACCTGCATTGTGGTGAGATCATTTGATTGAGGATATCGTGCTCGTTTAGCAGCTGTATCGTCAATCTTGTAATTAATTGTTTGCTTTACTTGAGTAAACATTTATTTTTGTACCATGCTGTTTTTTTATTCGTTTTGATGATTGGTTGTTGGGCTAAACAATACTATAGATTATATACATTATTCTTAAAATGGTTGTATTTACAAACACCCTTTTAATATTTATTAGCATTTTAAAAGCAGAAAACAATGTGCAATACACTTCCAAATCAACTGATTTTCACAACAAACCAAACGGCTTTCTCCTTACCATTCAAATTTCCAAGCGCCGGCTTATGTAATGAACGCCAAACGTCACTAGCTCTGGTTGAGCGTCACCGGTACAATCTTAAGCGTACCCTAAACAATCGAATATACGCTAATTTGCTTTGACTTTAATTCAAAGAACTGTGTGTATTTTAAGCAAACGCATTACTAACGGTTCATAATAACGCTGTCAGATGGTTTACAATTGAACTTTGCGTTGATCATTTCGGGAGAGCGTCACTACATTGTTGTTTGGTTGTAAAAATAAACGTACCTGCATTGTGGTGAGATCATTTGATTGAGGATATCGTGCTCGTTTAGCAGCTGTATCGTCAATCTTGTAATTAATTGTTTGCTTTACTTGAGCAAACATTTATTTTTGTACCATGCTGTTTTTTTATTCGTTTTGATGATTGGTTGTTGGGCTAAACAATACTATAGATTATATACATTATTCTTAAAATGGTTGTAAAATTGTATTTACAAACACCCTTTTAATATTTATTAGCATTTTAAAAGCAGAAAACAATGTGCAATACACTTCCAAATCAACTGATTTTCACATCAAACCAAACGGCTTTCTCCTTACCATTCAAATTTCATAAGCCCCTTGCGCGTATGCAATACGCAGCACACGCATAACCCAACCAACAAATTGTAACGCATCGCAAGCGTTTTAAGCGTTTCTAGTCCAGCCTGCTTTTCAATTACGAGATTTGCTGCAGGAAAAAAGGTAGCAAAGGTGAAAATGCCAGTACAATCATTACCTGAAGACTTGTACACAATACGATTTGCTGTTAGCTACCTGCAGTACAGGGTTTCCCTAATAGTACCAGGTATCGTGTTACGGAAGGGATAAGAAACGTATTGCATTCTCATCCCTTTTCAACGATGAGCCTTGCATACATTAAAGGGGAATCGTTTGTCCCCTTGCTTGTCTTCGGCACCCTAATTTTGAGATAATTCAAGACGCGTGCCGCTCCTTATGTTAAAGATCGAATCTAGGAACATGTGAAGAAAAGGCTAAGAGCTGTGTAAGGCTTGTTAAAAAATAAAACAAAATCATCAAATTCTATCCAATGCGTTTTAAGGAAGGTATCAATTAACTGCTTTTTTCAAGTCAAAGAAGCAAGAAATAATACCAAAAATGGCTACTAAAGCAAATAGAAACAAATGATAAAGAATTGGCTCACCCCTTAAAATAAATCGATGACATTCAAGCACATTCAAACTAGTTTCTATTGAGACTCTTACTTTTTCCCAAATTTGACGAAATTCCCACCAAAACAAGTATTTTTACAGACCTTCGCAAACAGGTAAAGCTAAGGCTCTATCTCTTGCTGCTCCGTCCAGGACAATGAATAAAAATATCCTAAAACAGGACACCCATCCCATCACGACGCATCCCACAGGTCACCGGGATTGACCTGTCCGAAAATCTTCCTTCACCGAAAACCGGAATCTTGAGCAGCGTATCCGTAAGGCGCCCAACTTGAGAAAGCACACCGAACAGCTTTCCCACTGCCAGTTGTTTAAAACTATTGGCGTAAAACAATTTTTAAAAACTTATCCACCATCTCTGCTCTACTTATGACGCCCTTGGCAGAATTCTCGAACGGAACCGTGTTCAAGCGTAGCAAAGATTAGTTGCTTTGATTCGATACCGGTGAAAAGTTCAGTTTAGCGTTACAGTGCCGCGTTTATCGATGTTTTGATTCGACGACGTCCATAAAGGTTGGATCGATTCCAAATCTACCCGCTCCCGTGGGATCAACCGTGTGTATCAATTTACATTCCTTACCAAAAAGCAGCAAGTTAAGCAAACCCTCACGCGATCCGACGTTTAAACGGTGAACAAATCCCATCCATACCAACCCGTTTGAGGAACATTTCGCATTGCCCATCAACGTGGGACGAAAATTCAATCATCTGTTCGTCCGCTAGACTGGACGCAACAACTCGCAGGCAACGGCAGCCAACACTGAACCACTTGAACTGACCTATATTTAGTCGTCAGCACAAACAGACGCCGCTTTTGAAGTGCGCTTTGCTGCAAATTGTTTGCCGACTTCTGGCCGGCAGAACCAACGTTCTCTTTAAAGCCATCGATCCACGCCGACATACTGCACCGGGTGCGAGTCACAACACTTCATTTTGGGTCGGTCGTCTATGCCGAAACGATGGTTGTCTGGTTCGTACCAAGGTTCGCCAATGGTCACCTGATGGCATACGGTGTAGCCGGGGGACTGGTTCGGTCCGGTATCAATCGAAACCGGACGCATCCCGCCCGAGCAGACGTTCCGAGGGAGGGTGGTTGTTGAAAGGTTGTTTGGAACATTTCAATGGCAAAAGCATGAATTTCCTTCTGTCGACAGTGGCACCTTACGGGTAAGGTGATGGATAATTACTGGCTGATATCCGGCCAGGAAAGGAACCATATGTGTGCGGTACTGCCACCGTATGTCTGACGGTATGGTTAAGCGAACCGGGTAATAATTGATGCAATCGGATGCAGCCGGAAACGATCATTTAGCAGCGATTCGAGCAGGTTGTGATCTCATTGTATTGCACTTACAAGGAATTTCCGACAGATTGTAGGCTTAACCGAGAAGAAAAAAATGAAGATTTGAGTAGTAAGGAATCATCTCATACAAACAAACAGGTAACGGTAAGGCTCAATCTCTTGCTGCTCCGTCCAGGACAATGGATAAAAATGTCCCAAAACAGGACACCAATCCCGTCACGACGCATCCCACAGGTCACCGGGATTGACCTGTCCGAAAATCTGCCTTCACCGGAAACCGGAATCTTGAGCCGTAAGGCGCCCAACTTGAGAAAGCACACCGAACAGCTTTCCCACTGCCAGTTGTTTAAAACTATTGGCGTAAAACAATTTTTAAAAACTTATCCACCATCTCTGCTCTACTTATGACGCCCTTGGCAGAATTCTCGAACGGAACCGTGTTCAAGCGTAGCAAAGATTAGTTGCTTTGATTCGATACCGGTGAAAAGTTCAGTTTAGCGTTACAGTGCCGCGTTTATCGATGTTTTGATTCGACGACGTCCATAAAGGTTGGATCGATTCCAAATCTACCCGCTCCCGTGGGATCAACCGTGTGTATCAATTTACATTCCTTACCAAAAAGCAGCAAGTTAAGCAAACCCTCACGCGATCCGACGTTTAAACGGTGAACAAATCCCATCCATACCAACCCGTTCGAGGAGCATTTTGGTATCGCCCATCAACGTGGGACGAAAATTCAATCATCTGTTCGGCCGCTGGACTGGACGCAACAACTCGCAGGCAACGGCAGCCAACACTGAACCACTTGAACTGACCTATATTTAGTCGTCAGCACAAACAGACGCCGCTTTTGAAGCGCGCTGTGCTGCAAATTGTTTGCCGACTTCTGGCCGGCAGAACCAACGTTCTCTTTAAAGCCATCGATCCACGCCGACATACTGCACCGGGTGCGAGTCACAACACTTCATTTTGGGTCGGTCGTCTATGCCGAAACGATGGTTGTCTGGTTCGTACCAAGGTTCGCCAATGGTCACCTGATGGCATACGGTGTAGCCGGGGGACTGGTTCGGTCCGGTATCAATCGAAACCGGACGCATCCCGCCCGAGCAGACATTCGGGTGGGAGGTGGTTGTTGAAAGGTTGTTTGGAACATTTCAATGGCAAAAGCATGAATTTCCTTCTGTCGACAGTGGCACCTTACGGGTAAGGTGATGGATAATTACTGGCTGATATCCGGCCAGGAAAGGAACCATATGTGTGCGGTACTGCCACCGTATGTCTGACGGTATGGTTAAGCGAACCGGGTAATAATTGATGCAATCGGATGCAGCCGGAAACGATCATTTAGCAGCGATTCAGAGGTTGTGATCTCATCGTATTGCACTTACAAGGAATTTCCGACAGATTGTAGGCTTAACCGAGGAGAAAAAATGAAGATTTGAGTAGTAAGGAATCTTCTCATACATTTCGGTTTATGAAATGATGAACTAAGTATTGTTAGATTTATTTTTTGAAACACTAAACGCTAGCGTTTCACTCAGTGAAAAACGCTTAACTATTTTAGAGAAGCCCTTTATATGTGAACCTAAACAACACAATAAAGGAGACTTATTTAATTCTTATATTTGGAATACAAAACCAGGGAACTAATCAAATTGAGTTTAATTAAAATATTTTAATTACAAAAGAGAAAAAGTTAAAGTCCTTACACATCCTTAACAAAAGCAGTCTCAAATCCAATTAATTACTAGCTACGGGTAAAACCAAGTCATAGAAAGCTAGAAATAGTTAGCCAAGACCTTCCGATGTTGTAGTGCAAATACAATAAGATTGCTTTACTATAACTGTTACAATCTTACAATAACCAAACCCACACGCCTAAACGTTCCATCATTTCCGCACCAATATGAAAGGATTCTCGCGACACAATGAACCCGCGCACTGAACGCCACTTTTCGCTTGTATTGGTAATGCCTACACGCAGAACAGTAGGGCTGCTAAACGGGTGTGGTGAAACCAATCATCAACCCTTTTGCTTGCCCACGTTTCCACGCGTACGGAGCCACACGTTGGCTGGGGTGGGCGCGTGCTATGGAAAAATCATTTTCCACCGCGTTGCGTAACGCGCAGCTTCGCCGGAAGCCATCTTTTTCGCGACAGTGTGCAGTGTTTTTAGTACAAGCGATGGCCGCCCTTTTTGTGTGTAGGTGCGCACGTTCAGATGCGTGTACGTGTGTGGACGATGGTAACAAAATGGTGTTGCTATGTAAAAAGGATAATCGTATGTGTTATTAAATGATTTAAGCGTTTCAAAATAATGTGTTAAAGTTATCGGGTTTATTTTTATAGAAACAAAATACTATAAGACATTTACAGCTAGTTCATAAAGTTTGTAACGCAAAAGGATAATATTTCGTCCATTAATCCACCGCCAACGTGAACTGATTTTCTTTTGCTTAAGAATCTCCCTAACTTTTGTTGTGCAACTTTCCCAAAAAAAAACGCGGTTTTATCTTCTCAAGCCGGATTAAGTTTTATTCACGCCGCTCGAAATTCGATTGAGGATATCGTGCTCGTTTAGCAACTGTATCGTCAATCTTGTAATTAATTGTTTGCTTTACTTGAGCAAACATTTATTTTTGTACCATGCTGTTTTTTTATTCGTTTTGATGATTGGTTGTTGGGCTAAACAATACTATAGATTATATACATTATTCTTAAAATGGTTGTATTTACAAACACCCTTTTAATATTTATTAGCATTTTAAAAGCAGAAAACAATGTGCAATACACTTCCAAATCAACTGATTTTCACAGCAAACCAAACGGCTTTCTCCTCGTAATTCAAATTTCTTAAGCCCCTTGCACGTATGCAATACGCAGCACACACATAACCCAACCAACAAATTGTAACGCATCGCAAGCGTTTTAAGCGTTTCTAGTCCAGCATACCTTTTACGTTACGATATTTGCTGCGGGAAAAAAGGTAGCAAAGGTGAAAATGCCGGTACAATCATTACCTGAAGACTTGTACACAATATGATTTGCTGTTTGCTACCAGCAGTACAGGGTTTCCCTAATAGTACCAGGTATCGTGTTACGGAAGAGATAAGAAACGTTTTGCATTCTCATCCCTTTTCAGCGATGAGCCTTGCATACATTAAAGGGGAATCGTTTGTCCCCTTGCTTGTCTTAGGCACCCTAATTTTGAGATAATTCAAGACGCGTGCCGCTCTTTATGTTAAAGAGCAAATCAAGGAAAATGTGAAGAAAAGGCTAAGGCCTTATAAGGTTTGTTAAAAAATAAAACAAAATTCTATCCAATGCGTTTTAAGGAAGGTATCAATTAACTGCTTTTTTCAAGTCAAAGAAGCAAAAAATTGTACCAAAAATGGTTACTAAAGCAAATAGAAACAGATGATAAAGAATAAGCTCACCCCTTAAAATAAATCGATGACATTCAAGCACATTCAAACTAGTTTCTATTGAGATTCGTACTTTTTCCCAAATTTGACGAAATTCCCACCAAAACAAGTATTTTTACAGACCTTCGCAAACAGGTAAAGCTAAGGCTCTATCTCTTGCTGCTCCGTCCAGGACAATGAATAAAAATATCCTAAAACAGGACACCCATCCCATCACGACGCATCCCACAGGTCACCGGGATTGACCTGTCCGAAAATCTTCCTTCACCGAAAACCGGAATCTTGAGCAGCGTATCCGTAAGGCGCCCAACTTGAGAAAGCACACCGAACAGCTTTCCCACTGCCAGTTGTTTAAAACTATTGGCGTAAAACAATTTTTAAAAACTTATCCACCATCTCTGCTCTACTTATGACGCCCTTGGCAGAATTCTCGAACGGAACCGTGTTCAAGCGTAGCAAAGATTAGTTGCTTTGATTCGATACCGGTGAAAAGTTCAGTTTAGCGTTACAGTGCCGCGTTTATCGATGTTTTGATTCGACGACGTCCATAAAGGTTGGATCGATTCCAAATCTACCCGCTCCCGTGGGATCAACCGTGTGTATCAATTTACATTCCTTACCAAAAAGCAGCAAGTTAAGCAAACCCTCACGCGATCCGACGTTTAAACGGTGAACAAATCCCATCCATACCAACCCGTTTGAGGAACATTTCGCATTGCCCATCAACGTGGGACGAAAATTCAATCATCTGTTCGTCCGCTAGACTGGACGCAACAACTCGCAGGCAACGGCAGCCAACACTGAACCACTTGAACTGACCTATATTTAGTCGTCAGCACAAACAGACGCCGCTTTTGAAGCGCGCTGTGCTGCAAATTGTTTGCCGACTTCTGGCCGGCAGAACCAACGTTCTCTTTAAAGCCATCGATCCACGCCGACATACTGCACCGGGTGCGAGTCACAACACTTCATTTCGGTTGGTCGTCTATGCCGAAACGATGGTTGTCTGGTTCGTACCAAGGTTCGCCAATGGTCACCTGATGGCATACGGAGTAGCCGGGGGACTGGTTCGGTCCGGTATCAATCGAAACCGGACGCATCCCGCCCGAGCAGACGTTCCGAGGGAGGGTGGTTGTTGAAAGGTTGTTTGGAACATTTCAATGGCAAAAGCATGAATTTCCTTCTGTCGACAGTGGCACCTTACGGGTAAGGTGATGGATAATTACTGGCTGATATCCGGCCAGGAAAGGAACCATATGTGTGCGGTACTGCCACCGTATGTCTGACGGTATGGTTAAGCGAACCGGGTAATAATTGATGCAATCGGATGCAGCCGGAAACGATCATTTAGCAGCGATTCGAGCAGGTTGTGATCTCATTGTATTGCACTTACAAGGAATTTCCGACAGATTGTAGGCTTAACCGAGAAGAAAAAAATGAAGATTTGAGTAGTAAGGAATCATCTCATACATTTCGGTTCATGAAATGATGAAATAAGTATTGTTGGATTTATTTTTTGAAACACTAAACGCTAGCGTTTCACTTAGTGAAAAACGCTTAACTATTTTAGAGATGCCCTCTATATGTGAACCTAAACAACACAATAAAGGAGGCTTATTTAATTCTTATATTTGGAATACAAAACAGGGGAACTAATCAATGTGAATTTAATTAAAATATTTAAATTACAAAAGAGAAAAAGTTAAAGTCCTTACACATCCTTAACAAAAGCAGTCTCAAATCCAATTAATTACTAGCTACGGGTAAAACCAAGTCATAGAAAGCTAGAAATAGTTATCCAAGACCTTCCGAGGTTGTAGTGCAAATACAATAAGATTGGTTTACTATAACTGTTACAATCTTACAATAACCAAACCCACACGCCTAAACGTTCCATCATTTCCGCACCAATATGAAAGGATTCTCGCGACACAATGAACCCGCGCACTGAACGCCACTCCGATGTTGTAGTGCAAATACAATAAGATTGCTTTACTATAACTGTTACAATCTTACAATAACCAAACCCACACGCCTAAACGTTCCATCATTTCCGCACCAATATGAAAGGATTCTCGCGACACAATGAACCCGCGCACTGAACGCCACTTTTCGCTTGTATTGGTAATGCCTACACGCAGAACACGTAGGGCTGCTAAACGGGTGTGGTGAAACCAATCATCAACCCTTTTGCTTGCCCACGTTTCCACGCGAACCGAGCCACACTTTGGCTGGGGTGGGCGCGTGCTATGGAAAAATCATTTTGAACCGCGTTGCGTAACGCGCAGCTTCGCCGGAAGCCATCTTTTTCGCGACAGTGTGCAGCGTTTTTAGTACAAGCGATGGCCGCCCTTTTTGTGTGTAGGTGCGCACGTTCAGATGCGTGTACGTGTGTGGACGATGGTAACAAAATGGTGTTGCTATGTAAAAAGGATAATCGTATGTGTTATTAAATGATTTAAGCGTTTCAAAATAATGTGTTAAAGTTATCGGGTTTATTTTTATAGAAACAAAATACTATAAGACATTTACAGCTAGTTCATAAAGTTTGTAACGCAAAAGGATAATATTTCGTCCATTAATCCACCGCCAACGTGAACTGATTTTCTTTTGCTTAAGAATCTCCCTAACTTTTGTTGTGCAACTTTCCCAAAAAAAAACGCGGTTTTATCTTCTCAAGCCGGATTAAGTTTTATTCACGCCGCTCGAAATGTCCACCTCGACGCACGTTAACCGCTTGAGCGAATTAAACAACCGACCTGCGCCCATTAAACGGTTACTGAACGGTTCCATCATCGTACGGCAGCGTCCGACACCACGTTGAAGTGTGTTTAAGTCTGGTTTCTTGTGTTCCGAGATTTTATTTCTGTCTGGCAAAACAAACGGCCAACACAGTGGGAACGATTTGCCATATGATACCGTGCGAAGAAAGCGAATTTCTTGAATGTTTCTGCTACTGCTGCAATCGAAACGCTTCCATCCATCAATCAGACCCGCACTCTCGTGCTAGGTCAACATAACGATATGATTACCATTTCGGTGTGACGATTATGAATTTCACCATCATCTATTGGACGAAATGAAGTTTCCCAATCGGTCTCAACAGCAGAAGGTTACAGTTCCCTTCGACGTGTGAAGAGACACGCTGACGATGAGCAGCCAATCCCGTCGGCATCAGAACCCTGACTCCGTAGTGTTCGACCGGTTGGCCCGATTATGTATGACGAAATATTTTTAGAAACTATCAAGCACACTACACCGTGTGCAGGGCAACAGGTGTCGTGATGGGTGGACGCGTTCTGTCCAGTTTCAGAGTAGCAATGTGCAATGTGTAGCAGATTGCATACTAAATGTTGAACAATGTAGCGATTACAATCCTCAAGACTTCATTTTTCCTAGCAATTGATTTATAGTTTCAAGCCGATATCATCTAGCGTTGAATCAGTAAACAAATCGAGCGCACGCTGCAAAACATATTGCAACACTGTCGCTATTAGTACTCTGTTTGTCCTATACCAAGGTCTGCGCATCAGTGCTCGCGAGGTGTGATTCATCTGTACAACTGCAGCAACGTAAACAACGCGTCCGCATGTCCGTTTGTGTTTAAATCCGATCCAAGTCATCGAGTCTGCGTTAAATCTAGTTCGTTTACAGGGTTTTCAGTTCACGTTGAGTTCAGTTGAGGCGGTCCGGTACATACATACGCAGGACTAGCAATCTAGCTACTGATAAAACGAAGTCAAATAATGCCAAAAATGGCAGGCCGAAGCATCTCGTTGTAGTGTCAAGATTATGTCACATTATCCTGAGACCAAACATAACTCCATCAGGAAAAGTCTATCAGGGTTAACTCTAACCATCTTGGACTTAAGTTGTCATCACCTTCTCACGACTTCTGGTGAATCTCGTGTGGATAGGTATTGACCTAAGCTCGAATACATCTTTGCCATAAATAGGCCTCATCACTAAAGTCGAACAAATTTGGAGTCGGTTTCCCTTAGCTTAGTTTAGCTTAATCAGCAAACACATGGCGTAGTTTATGGTGGTTAAGCTAGACCGCGCGGGTTAATTGGATAATGTAGCGTTGCACACCATAACCTGCTAGTTTCAGAATTTATATAATTTATAAAGACGATATTCTTGACAGATCTTGAGCGCAGACACGTAGTTTCCTCAAATTTGATTGCTATATTGTGAAGAATCCTCTGAGCAGGGTTCTTATTCTTGAGCGCATTAAATTAGATATTATTTTATTGTAAGAGCTCCAAGATGTTGCTCGCTAGGCACATTTCTCCTCGGAACTGTCAAAGCCTACAGGAAAACCGTCTTCTCAGCAGTCGACTGTCTCAAAATCCCGAGGGTTACTTCTACAACGCGGGCCATATGTTTGCCCACTCTGTCATAAACTTAAAAAGAACAAGAATAAAACGATTTAGAAGAATTTTTGTAGCACAAATCTGTCTTCACTTTTAGGAGTTCTTGATATTCCTTCAGTCCTTAAAGATGGACTACAAATATTTATTTCTTTTTAAAGAAACAAATGAGATTCTTGCTATAAAAGAGGCGAGTTCTTCACCTTATTTTAACTGCTTTTGCTGACGTAACATCTACAGATAGTGCTGTAAGAGCTGATGGTTTTGATCAAAACAAAAAAGTCCTTCACAAAGTCGCTATACTTTGCATATTACTCATAACAGAGTACAAAATGCTTCCTGATAGATGAGTAATATCAACATTTAAAGAGAAAGGTTAATAGAGGTCAATGAAGGCAAACAACATAAAAGCTCGAGAATGGATTCCTCGAACAGACTGTAAAAACAAACCGATGAGCAATTAAAAATCGGATGATTCTTTACTCATTCGTTTCTATAGTTCTCTTCTCACAAGCCCTCGAACCATTATGATTCACTTTCAAACAAACTGTGAAGCAAAAAGACTAACGAAGGGAGAACATCTCATTTTACCATCCCCCCATTCACGCGCCCTGCATGTACCCGACCGATGATGCATCATTCACCCCCCGAAGAAGGGATGATCAGTAGTGGTATGTTTTTCTTTCGCCGTTTTCCTCGCGAACTGAGTGCAACACACTCTCACCGGATCGATCGGCACGTCACTCACCGCACCAATTGTGAAACCGTGAGTGACACGATCACGAACGCGGCCTGCCAACACAGACACACACACACACAGTCCGATCGTCGCAGAACCATTGGTCAACCTGCGAGATTGCAACCCGGTTTGCATGGGAACCGCCGAGTGGACCAGCCGAGAGCGTCGCCGTGATTAAAATAAATATTTGATTTTTCCTTCACCCGGTCCGGTTGGTCGGGTGGCGGTGTGGCGTGTGAGTGTCCGACCCCGAAAACAGAAAAACCAACACGAAACGGCGAAAACGCGCTCGGTTCCGAATTCAGGCTGGCTGCCATCCCTGGCTGGGTGCTGGCAAAAGTGCAATCAGCAAACAACGACAAGCGAGCGTGACACGGTTCGAAACGGTCAGCGCGGAAACAAAACTTCGAGCGATCGTCTGTCGGTTTGTGTGTGTGTGTGTGTGTGATTCTGTGTGCCTATGAGGAGCACAAAAAAGAGATAAGGAAAACTATAAAGCTGTGGAATAAAACGGACAGCAGTTGTCCATAACGTTCCCTGGGAATCCTGCAAGTTTTTCCCGTGGCTCCATTTTTTCCGTGTGGCGCTGGTGTGATATAATAAGCGAACGGTGAGAACGGTGAACGTTTGTGACGTGCTGAGTGTTGCCCAGCTCTACGGGGTACGATATTTTTACGGTGAATTTTCTCGACATTTCCTTACACATACACACACACCAATTCGTGTACCGTGATCGAGTGTTTCTTGTGGTGAAGCGACAGAAAAGAAAACTGGTGATCTGGTGGGTAGATATAACAATTAAAAACGAGGTGGGCGATAACTTTCCCTCTTGTGAAAAATCAAAACCAAGTGTAGCAGAAAAAGGAAAACCTCCTCAAAAATCATCCCTTAAGTGACAGTTACAGAAGCTATCGAGCACGATGAGCCCAAAACCACACGATTTTATGGTTACGCTGAGGCGTGCCTCGCCACAGGTCCCGTGGGGCATCAGGCTGGTCGGTGGTACTGACCTGAACGCACCACTCATCATTACACGGGTAAGCATTTCCCTCTCGATTTTTCTACTTCGGTTGGCGGTGAGAAATCGCACCAAAATCACCTGAAAGGTTATGACCGATTGTGTCAAAAATAAAAGAAAAGCTTACAAAACGGGAAGTGTTAACTGCGCATTAAGTCTCATGAACGGAAGAGTAAGAAGAGAAAAAAAACACTTAATACTTGATACAGCAAAGCCTGAGCAGAAAAAGCATGGAGGCGCATGGTGTCGACAACAATGCCCCACTCAAGCGGCCATGCTTTGTTTTTTTGTCCGAGCTTTGGCTTCGACATTCCGCTGGTTGGCCGGATCGGACGGATGGTTGCCAATAAAATGTTAGTACCATGTGTGCAGTGTACCGTCGATTTTCCTTCCCAAACCCAGTAAGAGTATCGACGGAACGGTTCTGCATACACCACCGTGTTGCATCACAATTTGCAGTGATTAATGTGCTTTGCAACGGTTTGCCTTGCTTGCTCCATCGCTCGTAACGGTCACACTGTTTATTAAAACAAACACACACACATACACACACTCACACACAGCACAGCCAGCACAGTGTACGACGCAATATGGAAAGCGATAAATGCAATCCCGAATGTCGCTTGTTCCTGCAGACATTATTGTGAAAGGTCAGCTGAGCACGGGCGGTTGAATTCATCTGCTTTATTGCACTCGCAAGCTGTTTGGTTTGTTGATGTTTTTGTTTTTTGGTTAAGAGGATTTGTTGTGCGAAAACGATTGTGATTTACTTTTGTAACGATACATTGTTTTGATCGGTCGACGGAGGGAGCGCGAATGTTTTGAGTTTCCACAACAAGCTGCGTTTGATACAATTTATTCCGGTGGGAGAGGATGTTTAACGCTTTTAACGTTTAATTGCAGTTTGATTAATTGTGATTTATTATGCAAAAACAATCTTAAAGCACATAGCACAGACGAATTTATTCTTATTAATCACATTGTGTTTGTAAGCACTTAAAACAAGCGATTTAAATAGAAAATTCCATTCATCATGCCATTATTTATGGCTCTATTAACGGTTTTTAATGTTAGTTACATATGACGAACTCATATCTCAATACCCAGCTCCACAAAATGTCTTTCAAATCTTTTAAATTAAAATCGAACTTGTTATTGAGTTGTACGCTTTTTGTTGTTGGTTGGAATTGCCTTAAAATTTAGCTCTTTAAATCTTTTAAATGAAAAACCGTGTTAAAAACATATTTAATACCATTTTTGTTCATCGAAGGATTCTGCACGAAAAAGTTTACCTTTGTAATAAGTAAACATTTTAACAACACTAGTGAACAATTAACATTGGACAAGGGAAAATTTTCGTAACCAAGTTGAAGACCAAGTGTTATGTTTTGTTTTGTTGCTCATTGACATTTTTATACTTAAGAATATTAAATATTGGAAAGATTTTGCGTTGATTTTAAGAGCAAGCTGATACTAATGTAAATGAAAAATCGTAAGCAAACCATGTGGCAATATAACTGCTTCAATGAAATGCATACTCACTCAGGAATTAAGCAATAAATACCACAAGACAGCACGGCATTTGATGCAGGATGAGTCTTAAATAATTTTTAAGCTATTTAATCGTTATGTTTACATTCAAAAGAGTAACTGGATTTTTGGAAGTTTGGTTACTAACTAAAAACTATCCCATAAAGAAGTTTCGGATAGTTCAATAAGTCCATAAAGTTGTTTATGTATAAAATAAAATGCTTCTATTACACCAGTGTAGCCTGAAGTACATAACCTAGCCTGGTGTCAAGGTGTGTAGAACGTACAATTGAACAATACAAAGACTTTAAACAGAAATTATCTATAAAGTTCACCGAAACGCACACATATAAACCCTCAACTTGGTTGTCTATCTTAAATCGACGGAGATCTCTAGCTTTTAAAAGAAATATAACGGCCAATATACGGCCGGCCAGTTCAATATAGCAATTGCAATATAGCAATTGGCCAGGCCGTTCTAATTGAACAAAAAAAAAAAAAAGAAATATAACGAGACTTGCTCACGATAAAACGGATACAATTAATAACCTTGCTTTAAGACTTGGTAAACAACTTTGAAACCATTCACAATCGGAATCATTGTGGACCGGAAGTCACATGCTTTTAAATCGTCTGCATACAATAATTTCGAAATAAAAGAAACACAATGAACGATACAAATGTGATAAATAGAACACTGAGTAACACCTGAATATTTAAAGAATGCTGACGAATACTAGGTGCCTATATTGCTTATATTGCGCCTATATAGTGCTGCTTTTTTCTTGTGAACAACTGAACTTGAAATGGAATTCAGTATCAAATAATTAAAAAGAAATATTTGACATTCAATTTAAAGAGTTCATAACTAAAAACAGTAAGAACTCTACCACGTAAACCCTATTAGAAAACCCCATTACGACTATGTTTTCATTTCCCGAGGTTCACCTTCTGCATCTTCCACCTCCCACCCCGTCCACCGGTCGGTTTCATTGCACCCAAGACGGTTCACTTCCGCCGACACACAGCGATGCGAGGAAACGGCCGTGACGCATAGACCGCATTCTTGGCACACGTTTCAGATTTCTCTATCACTCGCAACGACCCGCACATACCACGCATGAGCGTGCATCACTTCCGAGCGAGCACCTAACCGCTGATGACGTGCATCTCGTGCCAAAACAAGACTCTACAAAAGAAGGAACACAACAAAAAAACACTCTTCCACCGCCCGTACCATAACAACAACAAAGTTTTGGGCCGTTCAGTGAACCACGAGCAACAGCAGCACACCGGACAGCGGATATTGGTTCGCGACCCTGATCGAACGCCCGAAACCGCGAATGTTCGAACCGCGAAACGACAAATGATGCGTCAATGTGAAACAAATTATGTGTACTCCGTTTAATTTGTCCATTTTTTTTTTGCCTGCTAACGAGCCGATGAGAAATGGTTGCTATTTATTGCTTCGGTGTGCAATGTATAAATGAGCGATACATTTTTCATAATTTATTTCGTTTTGCTAAATGAAATGTAAATAATTATACAACTATAGCGTTTGAGTGCTGTGCTCTTAGAATCAATCTCACCGAACGAGATGATTAACCTTGTACACTTGTAGACCGCTGTAGACATAATGCGCAATGTCGTGTAAAGTTTTATTTAAAAAAAAAGACTATTCTCAAGCAATGACGTAAACTTTTCCGTCCGTGTCGTCGGCGATCCTTGAGCCCATCATCTATGCATGCACCCAACCCAGTCTGCCAACGTCGTCACAATCTGTTTAAATTTTATCGCCCCACTAATAACTAGGTTAGCCAATTAAAATTGACAGCAACGCAGATTCTGGTTGGTGCCTGCCGATGGTGTCCCTTGTCAGTGGGCCGTGTTGTTGTTTAGTGTGAAGGTTGTTGAAGATAATTAGACGTGATAAAACATCGTTCAAGCGAACAGCAACGACAACAGACTCTGGGTACACGTTTTAGTTCAAGTTACAAAAGTGCCTTGTAGTTAAAAGATCTTTAATATCAGGATCAACATTCTACAACATACTGTTAATTATAAACTAAATTCATACCTTAGCTCATTAATAAGTGTTAAGAAGCATTGTACTGTTGTATGAACAGCTTTTTAGCATAGGCCAGTCAAATATTTAGTAAAATGTACTTCAAAGTCCTCTTATTAATGAAAATAACAAACAAACTACTATTCTGAAGCGTCTTATTATTTTTGTACAATGACAGACAATATAATAAGACCACCTTAATGTATGGTTTTGAAACTATGAAATGATTTTATTTAAATCAATCGTTATGTTTAAATTCCTTTCAGAACCAATTCATAATTCTGATTATTTGCAGTATGAGTTTTCATCAGTTATAATCAGTTCTACATTTAAAAATATACCTTGAATGTGCTAAACATATTTCAGTTTTAGAGAGATATTTGAATGTTACGAGAAAAAAGACCTCATCACACATACCACACGTGTGTATGTATCTTTTTCTTGAGCAACCCATAAAATATCTTGCATGGTTAAAGGAGTATAGTGCATTAGATAATACAAAAAATTGCTGGATATTTTTGAAATGGAATAATTTTTTTTAAGTCAAGATTGTTAATGTGGTCCAACCACTAAAAACTGTTTGTCCATATGCTTACGATAAATGCAAGGTTAGAAATATATAGCAATGAGAGGGAAATTATTATTAGCTTGAACAGACGCCGTTGTTTAAAACTTGTGGATGATATGCGGCAATTTGCAATTTGAAACTAATACTCAGTAAAGAAAGTATTGTCTGTTGGTAGTAATGAACCTTTGACTGCATCAGAATTCACCAAGCTTGTCCCAATAATCTGTTCTAAAGAAAGAGAATGATCTGGCATAATCATGGAGGGATTCTCAATACTTTTTTTCAGATAGATTGATGATGATGTTCACACCGAAACCCCCGCATAGGCTCGAGATGGTCGAAGTTATCTTAAAGATATTGATTTGTGCCATTTAAAAGATTAATTATAATTTAATAGTACGTATGAATGTTTGGAGACTTCAGACAAATAAAACCTCAGGCTAGAGTTCAACTCCTGCCGAGCCCTTGTAAGTCTTTTGTCTAACCCAAAGTTCACATTTCGCTTCACATCAAAACGCTTTACAAATACCAGATAAATAAATAATAAATAAAATTTATAAGTTAGTAGAAACTAGCTAATGAAAAATATACACCAATATATCAGCCTTTCTGCTACAAATGAACAAATACAGATATAACCTACAACTTTCTTTTATATAGCCAGCACATGATCGTTTAAAAGTATGTAGGGACTTTTCCTCTTTTATACTTCGCGGCATACTGTTGAAAACCTCAATACCTTTATAAAACATTGAATTGGCAATTGCTGTCATTTTGACTGCTGGTAGTCTTGGCATATTTGCCTACCGTGTCATATATTGGTGTAAGTCTGCATCTCTTTGTATCCTGATCGTCAAGTAATTTGGCAAAAATAATAAATAACGCCGTCTGTATCTTCTTGATATGAAAAATATACTTCAGCGCACCAACTCTTAACAGTAGAGTTAGTTCACAATGCACTATGCCCTTTCAATAATACCAAAAACAACCAAAATTATCTATAAATTTCAGATATAAATTAATTTCGTGTTTAAGCTGTTTGCAAACCGACTCACAATCCAGGAAATGATTGTACATGATACATAAGACAAGAGTTTTCAAGAATATGGTCGGCAAGTTCTTGTTCATCATGTTAAATAAACAAAAAGTCAGAGGCCGTATGGTGGCAGACACGATAGCAGCACCAATCTTCGCAAGTCAGGACCGAGTTTCGATTCTCGTCCAGTAATACTAAGTCGTAGAAATCTAGAAATTTCAAACCGAGCCGACTCGATGTTGTTGTGTCAAAAAAGGAGAAACAACAAAAAGTAAAGGCTTCCTTTACATAGATTTATAACATTATAAAGAAAAAATATTCCTCGCTGTTCAATCAATAGTTTAATCAAAATCAGTTGAAAATGAATGTCAAAATAAAAGAAATGAGTAATCAGTAAGAAATGAGTAATTCAAAATAAAAGAAACCATTCGATGAATAAGAAAACTAAGAAAATAAATAACTTGAAAATGTAAGGAATTAGAAAATCAGATAAAACAAGAAAAATAAAGGCTTTAAATGAAATCGTAAGTATTTAAAATACTAAGACGTTAACGAAATCAATTCTCAACAATAAAGAATAAATGTTTTTAAACAAAAACAATTGATTCAGTAGTTTTAATAACTATATAATTGCCTATTTGTTTAATTTGTTTATTTGTTTAAACATTGTCTTCATAAAGAATCGCCTGACTGTACATGGTTTATACAAAAATCTACCTCGTTTCCTACATTTTTTCAATTTTTGTTCACTTTTTTTGTTAAATCTTCTTATACCAAAACAACAATAAGCTACTTTTTTTATGCAGAGCAAACTCATTTATATTAAGCAACCTCTATAAAGGTTGCATATTGTCTCATCATGGCTTCGGGACCGCATTAAATTTTCGCCAACCAAGCACCTTCTTACCGAGCCAAATCTTATCCCGAAAGCACTTAAATTAAGATTTCTTACGATCACCTTATCGTAACACACACAAAAAAACTGTCATCTTGCACACACACACACACATACATGCCCTTTCAATTCCCTTATCTAATTTCCTTTCGGTGCTAATTTATGCATAAGGAAAACTTTATCCTTCCCACCAGAATCCGTTTTTACGTTTTATTTCGATGTGAAGATAGTGAACTTCTTCGTATGCCCCATACCCATCGCACACGCGTTGGGTCACAGCCGAAAACTCCGCCGACTGCTGCAAAGAAAACTTGCCCTTCGCATCCTTTCCTCCTGCACCGATCGTCCCCCCTCCACCAAGAAAATAGGAATCTCCGGCACGTTTGCGCAAGCTGGCAGAGTATGCATTGCCATTTGTATTATAATTTATGTTCAAAGTATTCTTCCAACCACCAGTCGCCAATGTTCGTTGTCCCCAAGAAACTACTGTAGAAAGACTCCGACATCGTCTGTGGAAAAAAGATAAAAATGAATGTCAAAATAAAAGAAATGAGTAATGAGTAAGAAATGAGCAATTCAAAATAAAAGAAACCATTCGATGAATAAGAAAACTAAGAAAATAAATAACTTGAAAATGTAAGGAATTAGAAAATCAGATAAAACAAGAAAAATAAAGGCTTTAAATGAAATCGTAAGTATTTAAAATACTAAGACGTTAACGAAATCAATTCTCAACAATAAAGAATAAATGTTTTTAAACAAAACCAGTTGATTAAGTAGTTTTAATAACTATATAATTGCCTATTTGTTTAATTTGTTTATTTGTTTAAACATTGTCTTCATAAAGAATCGCCTGACTGTACATGGTTTATACAAAAATCTACCTCGTTTCCTACATTTTTTCAATTTTTGTTCACTTTTTTTGTTAAATCTTCTTATACCAAAACAACAATAAGCTACTTTTTTTATGCAGAGCAAACTCATTTATATTAAGCAACCTCTATAAAGGTTGCATATTGTCTCATCATGGCTTCGGGACCGCATTAAATTTTCGCCAACCAAGCACCTTCTTACCCAGCCAAATCTTATCCCGAAAGCACTTAAATTAAGATTTCTTACGATCACCTTATCGTAACACAAAAAAACTGTCATCTTGCACACACACACACACACACACACATACATGCCCTTTCAATTCCCTTATCTAATTTCCTTTCGGTGCTAATTTATGCATAAGGAAAACTTTATCCTTCCCACCAGAATCCGTTTTTACGTTTTATTTCGATGTGAAGATAGTGAACTTCTTCGTATGCCCCATACCCATCGCACACGCGTTGGGTCACAGCCGAAAACTCCGCCGACTGCTGCAAAGAAAACTTGCCCTTCGCATCCTTTCCTCCTGCACCGATCGTCCCCCCTCCACCAAGAAAATAGGAATCTCCGGCACGTTTGCGCAAGCTGGCAGAGTATGCATTGCCATTTGTATTATAATTTATGTTCAAAGTATTCTTCCAACCACCAGTCGCCAATGTTCGTTGTCCCCAAGAAACTACTGTAGAAAGACTCCGACATCGTCTGTGGAAAAAAGATAAGAGTTTTCTGAAAAGAAAATTACAACCCAACCTGCCTTTCTTCTTCGAAACAGACTCCCGACTCTCGTGCGCCGGCCGGTATGACTTCAAAAACCTCGTCGAAAGGACGACTTCTTTCTTTGCAAGCCTTTTATCGGTACGGTAAAAACTTTGTCGTTGCCGAGTTTCTTTTGCGGTGATACAAAACCTTAACGCCGGCTCCTAGCAAAAACCCGCATGTACTCTCGTGTCGCGTACGGGCCGAGGTTCGTAGCAATTTTTAATTAATGCGAAAATCTTAATTAGATTTTCATTTATATTAAATTTCTAGATAATTTATTATTTTAATCTTGCGAAACGGGGCCGAGCAGTGCAAGAAGTAGATCGGTGTGGGAAACGTCGCTTGTTGGGAGAGGGTCTTTCAACCGAAAGGACTCCGAACGACGAAGTCCCATTCAATCACAGATCTTCTTATCGCTTTTCTTTGGTCCTTACTTTGGTCTTGTGGTAAGGGCGGATTGTAACGGGAGAAAGGGCACTACAGGTCATGCTTTTCAATTCGCTCATCCCGTTGGTATGAGAATTGGCAATATTGATGAAACCTTTTTACTAAGACTGAGACGTTGAATCCAGGGGTTTTTTGAAGTTGTTTAAATATTTACCCAACAACGAACAGCGTACTCGCAATGGCGCTTAGAAAACTTTGTCCATTTTTCGCAAATCTCACACACGCACACACACGGAATCTCCTTCACATCTCATTACTATCGAAGCGAAGCAACTAAAGCCATGGGCCGCATATCTCCTTCCACACATGTCGTAGCTAATTTTGTCCAACGTTAGCCACAAAATGGAACCACTGTTGCATGCCCGACCAGTGCAAAAGAAACTTAAAAGAGATGCTGAGATTTTTCCTTCAAGATGCCGTGTCACCGTCGTCGAAAGCCCGCCCGCAAACTTTTATCCCCGTTCGGGACGGGTTGACGGGGCCACACCCTATTTTTCCTGTCCCACCAGCGGCACAAGGGGGTTGGCTTTTTGTGTGTGTGTGTGTGTCTTTGGCTTGGGAAGGTTTTTTCGGTCTGGCATTCATTAGCATTACAGTAGAGTCGCTCGGTAACATGTTTACCAAAAGCGAACGTTTCCACTCGCTTTTCCTGGTGGGCCGGTCCCGGAGTTGGTTTGGGAAGGTACGAAAAGGGGTTGAGTGAACCGAACACAAAATCTCCCGTACGGTACCGAGCAAAAGAACATGGGGTTGGAATTTTATTTGCGGATGTCAACAACAAGGGCGCTCTGGCGTATCTGGCTGTGGGACGGTTGCCGACGCATACGAAAACTTTTATCGTGGTTCAATACTTTCGGAAAAGAAAACCTCTCTGTCTCTCTCTCCCCATCGGATGCCTTTCAAGCGTTTCGATGTTCAACATTATCTGTTATCGGTTTGCCACAGAAGGATTTCTGTCCTCGTAAAGACTGTTTATATCGTTGATGAAGGTAAATCCCAACCGGTCAAACTGTACGCTGTGCCATGAAAGATACTAAAGTAAGAGTAATAAATGTAATGTGGTAATGAAAAATGATGTTTAGAACGTTTGCGCTAGGTAAGGCGTAGCATTAGCGAGCATAATTAAAATATGCTTTAATGAAAAGTGACAGCTGTTGTTTTAAGATAATGGGAAATTTTAACATAATGGAATATTAAATCACTTTATGACAAAAGTTTTTTGCAAGGTTTAATTTGTATGGAAATTTTCTTATCATAGTTTAATCTCTATTGATTATCATTTCTCATGCCAGATAGTAATCCGTTTATTATTATAAAGTAACTTAAATGTTAACTTTTTGCACTTTTAAACCTCTTAAATTTTTAATATCTTGCAATGATTCAAAACCAATCTTTCGGTATTAATAGCCAAGCTTTGATTAAACTGATGATGTATTGAAAGCAGCCCTCAAATTGTTTAATTAAAAAGGTGTATTATTTAAAAGCAGATTTACTAAAATAACTTAATTATATTTATTTTGCCTTATAAATAAATGCACTTTGGTTTTGGCGATTAAATCAGAATTTCTTTTGAACAAAGTGAAGAATTTTATGCAATTTTATACCTTGTACACAATGTTATGGTAATATCATTTAAATAAAGTGTATTGAAGTAAAATAATTAAAGTATTTTTAATAAAATAGCATTGACAAATATAAATCAATTGTTAGCTAGCACGATGACTCCAAAAGTTTGCTTTTCTAACCATTTTTCATTGTAAATTATGATTTCTTAGGAACTAGTCGAACAGTATTGCTTAGTATTAGTATCTTAATATTGGGTTAATGCTTATTATTTGAAGTTTAGATTAGTAATAAAATATTCATTATTAAACGGTTGCTCAGAATCACTTCATTAGTAAAATTAAGATAGAATACAGATTGTACGTGCAGTACATATTTTATCGCGAGCTAAACCGTTGCCATGGTTCCATAGCTTGCATAACTTTAGGCGTTTGCAATGTAAAAGAAATACTGAATCTGCGCGATGGCGTAGTAAATTGTGTTTAAACGAAACGATTACAACATAAATAGTTTAAAAAAAGTGCATATAAATACCCGGTTATTTTTTGCACAATCACTACGATAGATTAACTAACCTAAACTTTATTTTTAATTTAAAATATGACGGCTGGACGTTTACCGTCAAAAAACTTCAAATTGTGGTCCAAAAACTGCGATTTTAACGTCATACATTATACAAATACGTCAAAATACGTCATACGTCAAATATTTTAAATTAAACATCTTCTTGGGTTATCTCAATTTCGAATACTTTAATTGCATCTAGTATTGGTTAAAAATATGTCGTCAATTAAGAACAAATGAGAATGGAATACAATTCATCGGCGGTCTTATCTAGAACCGTTACAAGGATTTGCTATCCAGCAAAGAGGTCGTAATAAGTCTAGAATTCCTTTATATAAAGCTGGCATAAACCGGTATAGCTATAATACAATCAACAATAAATGAAAGAATGTAACAGTTCTTACGACTTACGACAATTCAAAGAAAAACTTCCTTTCGTTTAGTTATTTTCAAATCCTTGAAAATTGCATCAGCATAATTTGATGTCTACTTCACTTTCTAAAACGGACTGTTCCTAAAAGAACCGGAAAATATTCTCACGATTATCTACCAAATCATTTCTTCAAACGTCCATACCAAAACAACAAGAAAATGGGTCGGTTCGAAGGTGATTCCTTAAAATCCTGTTATCGAATCAAGTTTACCCAACAATAACGAAAATAATCTTATCGTTCGTAACATTTCCACCGTCCGATCAAATTTTTGGATGAAACCAGTCCTGTCGTTCAACGTCCGGTTTTGGTGGGAAAATCAGAACACCGTCTTCGGACCGTCTTCGTCCGTACCTTCCAAAAGGACACCAAAAATCTAACCCTTTTCCTTCTTTTCTTTTCTTCCCTTTTGCCCCACCAGGTACAGGTCGACACACCGGCCCAGCCGGAACTGCTTCGTGGTGATGTGATTACCAAAATTGACCAGTACGATGCACGGGACCTTACGCACAACGATGCGCAGAACCTGTTCCGTAATGCCGGCAACCAGATCAAGGTGACCGTGCGCCGCGACGATAAGGTAGCGCTGCACCAGAGTGCCCATCCGATCAATGGTAATCCGGTTGCACCGCTGTCGCCCGCTAACTTTGCGCAACCCTACCAACCATACGCGGAACCGGTACAGGCGCCGGTCAAGCCACAGCTACATCAGAATTTCCCACCACCGAATCCATCACAGCTTTTGCCAAGGTAAGCGAACGTTGTTATGAATCATTGAGCCTGGTACTAATATTGGTCGTCTTTTTATTTTTGGTTGACTGTAGCGTTGCGACGTCCTTGCCACATGGTCCGCAATCGTACGCGGCCGCTCTGGAGCGTCCGGTCGAAACGTTGCCGCACACCGTGTTCCCAGGAGTGGACGAAACTGGAGCGTACCATCTGCCCAAGCAGCCGTATCCACCACCGGCACCGACCAGTCTGAACGATGCTAACGAAGCGATCACTAATCAGGTAAGTCATGCAAAGTAGGCTCTCAGTCATCTTTAAGCGCTTTCGAACAAATTGAAGAAATTTAGAAGCATTTTCCCTCAATTGTCTTGTTGCTAATCGTCCACTACAAACGATACAACGATTGTGGTACGAAACCCGAATTCAACGGTTATGTTTTTAACAATTAGAATTTTTGCTTGTAAATTATCGCCCCATTCTACAATATTTTGTTTTAAATTACTTTTTTATAATTATGAATACGTATTATCAATAACACTATTATTCATTGAGGTGTTATTAACATAAAAGAGTAATAATAACGATACTTCGAAGAAATTATTAATACGTTGATCGTAATATAATAATAACTTAAATAACGTCAATGCATTTTCAAATTAATCGACACGACCAAGAAGTATTAACGATAATTACCATTGTTTTTCCTTGTTAAAATATTAACTTTGTGTAATAAAATAGCCTGAATTTCTCTGCTAGTTACAATAGTTTCCAATTCAAGTGGGATATTTAAAATCACAGGCTATGCGGTAGATTCAATAGTTCAAAATGCTTATTTCAAAATTGGATCCATTGAACGAATTAAGGAAAATAATGCATTTAACCATGAACTTATTTTGAATATATCGATAATATTTAGATTGCATGATTTCGTTTGTTGACAATTGTAAATGGAATACTGTGATTTTAAGATTCTCACAGTTTTATTTAAGTTTAATATCAAATCGAGATGTATTTAAAACATTTCATTAACAAAGTTACAAATATTAGGAGTTACACGACACACTATGCCACCTGCTAACGTATGTACTTTTTATTAGCATAGTGAACAAAAATTTCATTATGCAATAGAAAATTATAAAACGCAAATGAAGTCTAAAAACTTACAAATCTTACAATTTGTAATACCATGAAGACTTGTTATGAAAACCATTCAATATGAAAGAGCAAAATTTAAATTCATTTCTTCAAATCTTTGCTTTGAAGACTTAAAGATGATTGTATAAGGCTAGGATCAGAAAATAAGTTTAAAAAAAACAGTTTATGTTAAAACATAATTAAACATAAACTGAAAATCTATTAAAAGCAGCATATCGAGATGCAGAAAAATGTATTACTAGGGTACATAAACAAAGAAAAAAAACAAAAGTCCGATGGGAAGATAAAGTGAGCTAGAAATCAAAGACATCGTAAAAGTAGTTAAATCATCTGAGGTACTATGTGAAGAAATGAATCAGAAAGCATAGTTCTTGGGTAGATAGCATTTAAAATATGGCCAATTTTGAGATTTCAGTTTACGTAAGCCAACTTTTTTGTATACGTTTTGACGTTTTGCGACTGAAATTCAACCATTACTCTATACAAACAACCCGGCAAAACTAGTCAGTTCCAAAGGCATAAGAATTTACTCGAGTTATTCAAGCATTATTCTGTAATTTCTTAAAGTTTTAGCGCACATATTCAGACAAAAATTATGTAATTTTGTGAGTCACTTAGAGAAACAACTGTCAAAAAGGTATGACTGTTGTCAGAAGCATCGGGATGAGTTTTACCGTTGTTCAACTGATTTTTTCTTCAGATTTTGAAACTAAAGTCATCATACCCTTTGATAAGAATACAAATTAGTTTATAGCCACTGCTGTGGCTGATATTTTAGGTGTCCCAATTTTCATTGGATTGAATGTGACTAGTTAAACGAAAAGTTTAATTTAACTTTTTCTGACTTTTATCATAATTTAAGGTTTCATGTCACTATGATTTACGCGACTTACAATCTCAAGTTGGTAAACTTCTGTTACCCGATAATATTGTACATATTTATCATTTCATTCTCAAAATTAATAACACGTCTTATGCAATCTAAAATGTTTAAAATGTTAAAATCAATTCAAACAGCTTTAAGAACAGCATTAACTTTTTAATGATATATAAAATGGCAACGTCAACATAATTTATTTTCGCGTACAAAAAAAAACGAACGCATCTATTCCGTTCACATTACATTCCAGCAGCACTATCGATCGATCGAGCAAGAAAACTTCCTTCCAGTAGCGTGTAAAGCTCCACCTACCATTGACTTAATGCTTTCCTTCTCGCCAACACACAAAACAACGACCCAAGCCCAAGCTAGTGAGGGATGAGGGAGTTGCGAGGTTCGCGAATCTTTTGGAAAATTTTAAATTACTTTTCCACCCTTTCTCACACCGTGCTACTCGCACCGGAAAACTTTACCCGTTCGCATAGTACCAAAGTTGGGCGTTCGGCGAGGATCCATCTTAATATCAAACCACACCACAGTTCTCTCCCTGCCTGGTTGCCAGTTGTTAAGGGCTTTCGCGCCCTATTCGCGCCCCCCTCAAAGAAACCTTTGCCGCTGCCACTTGTTTTGCCGCCTGTCAAACGGCTGGCTTCACTGCACAAGACAGCCGAACGTCACCTAGCAACATCTTTCTGGCTGCCGAGCTTGCTGCGGTGACGGAACAGGTTGCCTCGAAATTCGCTTCGGAGCGGGATGCTTTCATGAATAAATTAAATTTTCTCATACCGAGGCCGCACGAGCCTGGCTGCCAGGGGAAAAAGGCGTACTTGACGTACTTCACGCGTTTCCCGCTTGCGAAAGAAAAGACTCGGCGCGCTGTACATCTTCCGCTGGTTTTGGAAGGCTGTTGCTATAAGTGACAATCTGAAGATGAGTGTTTCTGAAACGAACACATACACACACACACATGCGGACCCCTTTTTGCCTGGGAGGACCATAGATTCACCCTACTGTCACGCATCAGTCCCACAAGAACGGCAGCGCGAGAAAGACCCTTCCCAATTGTTGAGCAGCATCTTCGTTCGAGATGAGTTTTAAAAGGCTCATCCTGCTAGAAGAGGAACATGTACACACACACACATATGCTTTGGCTCGTGCCTCCTTACCTCATCCGTGCGTGTGCGCGCGCGCGCGTGTATATGTATCGCAAGGAATTGTCAACCTGTGACACATTTACGGTCGCCCCTTTTTCTTCCCATCAGCTATCGGGTGTATGCCGATGTAGACAATGCTCAAGGGATGCTGCAAACCCTCCAGCATCCATGTCTGCACCTATCGAATGATGTTTATTTTCCTTGACTAATAAGCACGGGGAGTTAATTTAAAATGGTGGCTTCCGTTGCGACCAAGCGTTGCGCAAATAGAAAACTGTTTGATAGAGAGTCTTGCAGTAAAGAAAACTCCACCAAATGGAACGCTACAGCTTATTATAAAAGCAAGTAGTTTGGTGGCGTAACTTGTTCGCGTACATAACTTGCACTTCTGGGGCAAGATTATACAGCATCTTACAGCGAAGTTTGTTGAGGAGAAATATTTTTCACTCATAAAACTATTCGCGTCTGTAGCTGCAGGGTTTGCGCCTAAGTCTTGTGTTCATAAATTTTCCTTTTTCCATAAGCCCCCACTCCAACTGTAGCGAACAAACTTTCCGTCAGTGCATTGGGCGCTTAAGCTCCAGTTCTTAGTATTTCATTAACGAAGGATTTACTTTCGCTAGACCGCTACCCAGCGCTACCCACTGTACGCTGAGACGAGTGCGCTGCAGCTAAAACTAATTATTTTCACATACATTATTGCTGCCGGAGTGCGTCAAATAAACGCCAAGCGGTGCTGCTTAGCGTTTACGTTACGGTAAAATCCTTAGACGAAGCCAAAAACACTTCACTCCGGCGATAGTGCGGCCTATCGTGTAGGTGTTACGGGCGTGCCATGAATTACGGGACGGAGTATGTACCGAGATCTCCATCTCCAGCAGAATACCCTTTTTCAGAAATGTTCGTACCAAGTGGAAGTGGAGTTTCATCCAATCCACTTGCGGCGATGTTTGGAAAGTTTAAATTTATTAAATTTATCCAGCGTTTTGAAGAGTAGCTCGAGGCAATCGGTAGCAATTTATATTGCTAAAGTATTTTGTACTTCTATGCTTTGGTGGATATTTTGAATATTTTAATTGTTTGTACACTTTTTTATGCATGATATCTAATCTATTTTTATCAACTTAACACTTTGATAGATTTAATGATCATTTTAAACAATAGTTTTTCATCTGAAGACACTTTAAAATAAAGTTATTAAATCCTGCTTCTTGATATTGGTGCATCAATGTACAGTTTTATTTGAATTAAACTAAAAATGAACTGAGACAGCATCAATGTGCCCTCCGTTCAACGTTTTTAAAAATAAACCGAACGTTTGTCCGCGTTTACTGCTTAGTGCTATGGAAATATTCATATTGCATACCTCCAGGCGTATAGCATATATTGCAGGGGTGTTCAAACAGGGTTATGAGGAATGGTTGATTTCACTTCCATAAATACCAGGTTCCAACACTTCAATTACTAAAAAATGTGTTAAGACAAATAATAACTAACTGAAAAAATGTTCAATCTTAACTAATTGTAACTTTTTTCGTGATTTAATAATTAATTACAGTTAATGTGATACACAACTAAACGGATTGTTTAATTAATGTTAAAGGCTTTTCAGATTATAGGTTTCAGAAGGTTTAGTAGGATCGCCTTTAAATATTCCCGGAAG
>KZ061670.1:291089-324223 GCA_002091835.1 Anopheles maculatus | reverse complement strand
GAAAATTGAAGGGTAATGCATCGGTTACGGTTGTAGTATAGAGCTGTGGTTTGGATCGTGGCACTGCTATGGTTTATGATTTCGTTTTTATCCTTTATTTGCTTTAATTTTTTGCGCCTTAATTTATGCTTCGTTTCTTTGAAGTGTTGTTATCGGTTTGATGTGTATTTGCTTTGCGCTCTAACAAAGCACCTACACAAACGAGAGTTTAGCTTAATCAGCACTGAAAGCTTTACAAAATAAAACCCCCTTTTCCATCTGCTAGTCTCAAGACTCCATCACACGCCACTCATTTTCGTACCCTTGACTCCCGTTTTTCGATTCACCCTCTTCAGCCCTCACCGTGCGCAAAACGTTCCAAAACGTTGCCTCTATACGCAACATCGATTGTAGCTCATGCAAAAAAGAAAGTCAAAAACAGAAAGGAAAGTCTAAATTTAACTGCTTTCGATGTCGCTAAAATGGTGTTTTTTTGTGTAGAAAATAAATAGTCGCCATTAAGTCTTGAACATTCAAACGCAGAGTCTTTCAAAGGATGTTCAAAAATTCTTGGAGAACCTTGATCGACCTCTCTCAATCTCTCTCACTGTCAGATATTGAATCCTCACGTTCCTATCCCACCAATCTAAGGCATCTAACGCTAGGTCTACCGGTACCATATCATAGCTGACCTTCTTCGATTGCAGCATATTCATCGACCTATCCTTCCTGAAGCAGAAGCAAAAGATCCTGGAAGAGCAGCGCCGTCTCGAGCAGGAACGTCAGCTTCACAAGCAATATCCCTTCCCATCGTACGCCTCCACATCGTCCGGCCGTACCTCCCGCCAGCAAACGCTCAGTCCACCACCGGTGCCTCCCCTACCGGACTCGTACCAAATGGTCGTCGACCCGTCATCGTCCCACCATTACGGCCAGCCATGATCAACGCTCAGCCCATCCCTAAGCTCGTCCAAAGCGTCGTCCAAAAGATATCTTGTCTGTTTCTTAAGCGTGTGTGTGTTCTCCCTACCCCCCCGGACCCTCACCATCCTCCATCTTCACCATCTTTCATCAGCTGCTTTTCATTATCTAATTGAAAAAGTGTAATCCCACTGCTAAACGAACACCGACAACACCGTGCTGCATGCCATGTCTTGGACATTTGTTGCGAATCGGCTAAATTAAGAACCCACTCGAGTTCGGGTTCCACTACCCCGGTCCACTTGGAGCGTGTGGACAGCGCGGTCTGCACAGGTTTTTGGTCGGTGTCCCAAAATAATCGTCTTTCTTGCATCGCCCATTCGCTCTCGATCGGTGGACGGGAAACGATCGAAACGAATCAACCTACAAACACTCTTGCTAGCGTGTGCTTGTGTTTATATGCTTATTATTGTGATTTTCTATGTGTGATACAATGTGAAACGAATGGAAGGTAATGCGAAACAGAACGACCTTAGCTTAACTACGCTTAAGCTGAGCAGACGAAACGAAAGGACCAATGAAAAGTACTTTTTAATGAACCGAAAGGACCAATTTTTTCAATCTAGAGCAAAATTTAAATAAGAAACCTTCCTTATTATGGTTATTCTGTTCCGTTTTGCTTGTTAGATGTTAGATATACATACTCTCGTTTTTATTTGTTATAATAAATGTTGTTGATGTTGTTGATTGTGTTTTATTGTTAAAAACTAGTGTCTATGGCGTGCTCTTGTACCACAGCATCCGTTACGTCTATAGAAATTTGTACCAGTATGTCTAACATAATACCATTTTCTTCTTTTCTTTTTTTCCTTTAAAATCATTCTTCAAAAATAATACCAAAACCGATCCATCCATCATGTCAAATGCGTGACGATACAACCTACTTCTATGAAACATTTCTAAACTCGTACCATTAATGACACAATTCACATTTGCGTGTCGGGCGTGCCGGACTCCATTGACGGTCGCGACACTTACGCGAATCTGTTTCCAACCTACACAAACAAACCCCATTGCATTACTTTCTCATGCTTGAAAATGCCATTAAATGCACTGCCATCATCGGTAAACGAAAACGTTCGCCAAACACCCGTTGCAAACACCTGAACAACACGCGCGTGTACATTGAAAATTTGCCATTTTCCTACTCGCCGCCGCGCTTCGGTGTTCGGGGGCAACAACAAATTTGTAAAAAACAAAAAAAAATCCCGTTTGCTGATTGCCAAAAATAAAATTTTCCTTCCATTTGGCACAAACAAAAACACAACACAAACGGGCAAATAAACGTAACACACGATCATGCGCTCGGGGTTGGTTGGTTGAACATATTACGTATTACGAATTTCTGCGCCGGTTATTAGCTACAAGAAAACCGTCGTGTTTGACCCGTGCAAAAGCGAAACGTACCGTGCGCTGCAGGAAGGTACTGGCGAAGGTCTGCAGGAGGTGCCGAATCCGATTCAGCCGAAAACCTTCGCCCCGAACCGTTTAGTGCCTGGAAAGGTAGGTGCAAGCGGTAGAATAAACATTTAACCTGAGTCACGTTTATGAGGTTGCTAAAATTCATTGTTTAAGTTTGTATTTTATTATGTTGTTTGTATTTGTTTAATCATTACGCTGTTCAATATGATGTAAATAGCGTTTCCATGATGTACGGAAATAGGAAAACAGATTACTAAGCAATTAATATACGAAAGAGGATATCATTAAAAGATAATATCGTAATCTTTGCACAGTTTATGGCAATCAAATCGTAAGAAATCGTTATGCGTCATTTCATAACACGTCAATGTTCAAGATACAATTGGCATATCTTCTAATTAATTTGACAAAACTAATGACCTTTTGAAATTCTTAATTTTTGTATATTAATATTGACAGTAGTGTCGTGTCAAGCAGCTCATTTAAAACAGAAGAGAGCAAATGATCTCTTACTTTTGATAGTTGAAGCCTCCTGGTAACTTTACAGTCAACAAGGGCCAAACCCTCGTAGAGTTCATAGAGCTGCCTAGTCAGGACTCAGGTACAAAGTGAGAGCAGAGCTACAACCTAGAGTAACCTGATGAAGACAGAGCTGCTAATATACTTTGTAAGGGTACAGCTACCTAGTGAGGACAGAACTTAAAAGTAGCGATAGTGTTTCATAGTGCAGACAGGAATTCATAATAAGAGCAGAGCTTCTACAAGAGGATACAGCTACTTTGTAAGAGCAAGCCACCTTGAAAGAACAGTATTTCACAGTGAGGATATAACTTCATAAGGAGTAAAAAACATCATAAGGAGTGAGAACTGATCATCCTCAGAAGGATAGGGCTACCTAAAGTGAATAGAGCTTCATAGTAAGGACAAAGCTTGATACTAAACTTAGATCAGTGTGTAAAACTTTAAGACTAAAAAAGCTACCTAAAAGAGAAGAACTTCACAATATTATACAAGTAATAACAAAGCCTGGTAGTAGAACTCAGACTCTCAGGGCAGCGTACAACTTTTAAACTAAAAGTTCGCACTCAGAGACCTTAATCTTGCGAAGTGTTGCCTCAATACAACTCTCGAACTTACATCTTCATCTTTATCTATGGCTCTACAACCTCGAGAGGTCTCAGCCTACCATTAAAACCCGTAACCATCGATAAATATAATAAAGTTATCATCACTAGCAGATGGCACAATATATTAAATAATTAAAACCCTCTTTTTTTTCTATTTACTTCACCTTCAAGAAGCCTAACGCCAATCATCCTGCACCCCAGCCAGAGTTCGCGTACCGGGTCAACTCGATGGGTGAGCCGAACGAGAAGATCCACCAGAGTGGATCCTTCAAACGTTTGATGCTGCACGTCATGAGCGAAATGGACTAAGCGGTTTACCATCGACACCGCCAACCAACAAAAAAAACAAGAATGTTTTACTTCACAAACGCACACACAAGCACATCCACAAACACATACATACAAACCCATGTGTAGTTTGTTCATCGAAGCGACAACTGTAAGCGCTTCAAACGAAACCCCCCATTGTAGAATCTATATCGGTTTAATCATCACACAATGCGCTCGATCTTCTCGAGGATGCGAATTGGATAAACACAAGAAACTTCTTTTCGAACACACACACGCAAGCGCGCACCAACTATTCGAAACCGTGTTAAACCACACTCCACAATCCTGTCCCGGTATGCCGAAATTGTGGAACTGCGCGAATGTTTTGTAAATAAGCAGTGCTTCCTCTCTGCCCGTTCTGTTTTGGAATCAGATTCCGAGTTGGGCTTTGAATCTCTAATCTGTTGATCGTTTCTTTCCCCTCCCATTCCCTACCTCACAACATCCGCAACCCTAAAACCCCCATCTTCCTCGTTAGTCTCGTGTGAAGTCGCCCATCGTGTGTTTGCTGTAAGCACATTTGCATATTTAATTATTTATCTATATACCAACGTATATTTACGCGAATTGTATATTCTACGCTGATCTTTTACCATTACCGCGGGCTCACAGCAAAACTGTGACCAATCAAGCGAATCGAGTGTATGTTCTAGTCAAAAGCTGATCGTTGATGCGTTACGACGGGCCCACCAAAACCCACCAACGTGGTTTCCCGTGGTTCCGTTTGCCTAACGCTCAAAAGGAAGTAGTTATCGTTGTTTTTTTACACATCGTTACAAATCGTTACTACAACAACTTGCAAAAGGAAAATGTAAAGTGGACAAAAAAACAATGTTTTTGTAGTGTTTTTCACGAGTTTCGGGTTACTTCCCGCAAAAAAGGTTGATTTGCATTGGGCTGGAAATGTGTGAAACACATGCTTGTGCTCACCAGCACTATGGACGTTTGAACGAGTGCATACCCAAAGCAAACAAAACAGCTGAAGGCACACGCTCACCTCATGTACACTTACTACAAAACAAAACAAAGAAAACAGAAAGGAAGATAGTTTAGCACGGAATGCTACGAGATATATCTATTTATTACAGTTTATGTACACAGTGATATCACATACGATGAACGAAAAATGCAGAATAAAGATGATCTTACTATAATAAAAATGTTTTTTTGTTTTAATATATTGTAATGGAACGTGTTGTCGTTAAATGAGAACTACTGTGTACTCCGATGCGTATAAATGTTAAATTACGTTAAAGAAAGGGCGTTTATTGAAGTATTTTATGTGCCTATGCTTCTCGTCTTTGTGCTTCATTAATAAGCATTTGAAAAGGTTTTACAACAGGGCTGATAGAAACAATAAGTTTATAAATATAGTTATCTAACATATAAAATTGTGTATTTATCGCATAAATGCTTAATCGTTCTAAAATAACAAGCAAAATAGCATTATAACATAAGGTTAATTAGTTTTTCAGCTTCCAATCACGTTGCATTTGAAATCAGGAGTTTTCTAAACTGACACATAGATGGCGCTGGCAGCAAACGATTATTCAGGGGCAGGCAACTCGATTTGCTCTGTCATTGATGTGGAACTGTTTCCTATTGCATATTGGAAGTAAAAATGCCACTTATTACTTATAACTCATAAGCGTGTGTGTATGTGAATTTTATAGTAATAAATTAATTGCTGAAATGAAAATAAGTCTTTTTCTCTACAACTTAAAGCGGTCTTGGAGTGCCATTTCTAGCTATTTATACTTGATTTTACCACTATATCAACCAATCCTACGTACGATGAGACAGCATGGACGAACGGGATACGATACCTAGTCCTGCCGGGAGAAGACCGGCGCCACTATTACATCTGTGACCAGACTGTGAGAGAGAGAGAGATCTGGATGAAAATAATTACGGTTGTGATTTTACAGGCTGTCTCGCAGCTCTCTGTAGGTTTTGGTTTCATTACGATTTTTTAACATTACCCAAATATTTTTGAATTCTTGCTTATATTTGTCTAAATACGTAGTTAAGACGGTGTTTAAAAATGTTGTTAAAATTAGTTGACAAGAATAGCCAAACACAGCTTTTTATTCCTTGATATATTTTTAAATGCGATATTAATACTATTTTAACTGAATAAATTCCTACAATTCCTACTTGTAACATTATTTTGAACAAATTTTTTAGCTTTTTTAAACAGTTTTACTTACTTTTTTAAGTACTTTTGGAACAAGAGACTGGGGTTTATAAAATTGGGAAACCAGACCAAACCACAAGTATGGGACACAGTCATACAACTCTGGGAAAAGGTCTACACACTTTGGAATACCTTAACGAGAAAAAAACAATTCTCAAGTATGTAAAGAAAATCGGATTTATTCCAATAGCTAACAAAAGAACACCTAAACCTTAACATCTGACAAACTGTGAAAATTGACCGCTTCATTGTAATGACAAAACAATAACAAAACACCCGCAAAAGTCCTCTAGAATGCAATTGTTCTAGCTTTTTCCAATAGTTTCTGCTCGATCCCTTCAGCAAATTCAGCAACAATGTATTCTCATCACACTATTGTCTAGGGCCATACAAAGCAGCTTTCGGATAATACGTGTGAGTCATAGCGGTCGGATCTTCAAACGAGTACAGAACATGTTATTAATAAAATTTAATTCGAAGTTTTAACAGCATCTATCACACTTTGTCACAACTCGCCTTTCACAATATACTAGACAAAACAACACACCCTTTTTTTTCTGACGCAATCCCAATCGTAGAAAACTCGCGGAAATCTTCTCTACATTAAAAAATCGCGGAAACAACCACCAACGGCTGTGTTAATTGTTCGCTTTGCATGCGATCGATTTTCCATTGCGTAAATTTTGTTCAATGAAAACCCGTCAGCACTCGGCAGCTCCCAAAACCACATCTCGGAGGAACTAACACCTCCGTGATGGTGGTGGCGGAGTTGACGCTGTATCAAAACAAAAGGCAATGCCTGCATGCGATCGTGATGCACCAGCCACAGTCTTATCCGTTCCCACACCGATTGTATTCTAATCGTCGGAAGGGAATTGTGCTGCGCACCTAAACCCGGGCGTCTAGTAAGACATCAGCGTACGTTCTAGTTCCGCTAGATGCGACGCACTGATAGTCTAATTGATTGTACACATTTCCCGCCAAGTCTGGTGTTGGTTGGCCACTGGGTAATGAGTATGTCTCTCCTATAAAAGCTACCGATCGCGTCCAGATCGAGCATCAGTATACGGTTGAACGATCCGCAACGCAAAAGCTACGCAGTTAAGCCCTAGTTAAAACTACAAGTGATTCACTATGAAACTTACAGTTGCATTCGTGCTGTTCGCGCTGGTGTGTGCCGTGTACGCCCAAACCGACGCCGCCAAGGATGCAACGGATAAGGTGAAGGATAAGGCCGCCCTGCCGGATGCACCCAAGCTGGACAAGGATGCCGTTACCACGCCCGACCCGAAGGACGCCACCAAGAAGGTGGAGGATGCAGCTGGCAAGGCGAAAGATGCGGCTGGAAAGGCGAAAGATGCGGCCGACAAAATTGGTTCGCAGATCGCAAGCGGACTCAAGCTGTAAACGCGTATCGACGAGATAAGTTCCGGTAGTTTGTTATGTTTTATCGCAACTATCAGAAACTTGTGTGCACAGAGATACACGTACAGAAACACACACACACTTGAAAGTCCAATAAAAGTGGTACTTCCAATGAAAGACACAGCGTAAGATAATGAGGCAAATATCTTCTCTTCTTAAATTGTCCGAAAATTGACCTCGTTTTCGTACGAGAAAGTCGGTAAGTATGGCGCGGCCCATTATCGCCACAGTTAGAACGTTTGCGGTTTCGAGCAATCACGCTGATAGGCGCACTCAGGACCAGCCCTAATCAGAGTAAAGCCTGCGGTTAACTGTTTCACTATAAAACACACCCGACCGGAGTAGGCAAACCGTCAGTCAACGTTTGTGTTTTGCTCAGCATAACCCCCAAACAGTGGCACAGTGTGATAAAACGCAAGTCGTGTGATCTCCAAATCGAAACTCTCTACGCTCTCTTCGCAAGTTCTCGAGTCAGCAGCTCTCCACCGTACCGCAGTTCAACCATGGCCGATGCAGACAATCTGTTGGCACTGTTGCAGCGCCCTCTGGAACCGACCTTCCTACCGAAGAATGACGGCAAGACGGTGATCGATCTGCCGGACGAATTCCTCACCGACCGGTACCGTCCGATCGGGGCCGAACTGCAGTCACGCTTCTCGAGCGATGCCGAACAGCGCATCCCGGTGCGTCAGGTGGCGACGCCCGATCTGTCGTTCGCCAACGGAATCCCACGCCGGGGTGGATTTTCGCTGTTTATCCCGAAGCATCGTGATGCGGCCGCCGCCCTGATCAACCTGTTCATGCAGCAACCGGACGTGCAGACGCTGATGAGTGTGGCCACGTACTGCCGCGATCGGTTGAACCCGGTCCTGTTCCAGTACGGGTTGGCCGTAGCCGTGCAGCACCGCGAGGACACGAAGAACGTTACCATCCCTTCGATCGTATCACTGTTCCCGGATCAGTTTGTCGATCCGTCCGTGTTCCCGAAGCTGCGTGAAGAAGGTGCCGTCGTACAGCAGGAGAGTCGGGTGCGTATTCGACCGCGAGTGAAGTGTTCCGTGGTCACAACGAATAACGTTTCTCCTTTCTAGATGGTAATCGATATTCCACCAAACTTCACCGCTTCCGATCGTGAAGATGAGCAGCGCCTGGCGTACTTCCGGGAGGATATCGGTGTTAACATGCACCACTGGCATTGGCATCTGGTGTACCCGGGTGATGGACCGGACGCCGTTGTGCGCAAGGATCGTCGCGGCGAACTGTTCTTCTACATGCACAGCCAGCTGATCGCACGCTACAACATCGAGCGGTTCTGTGCCAAGCTGAAGAAGGTGCGCCATTTCACCAACTACCGCGAGCCGATCGTCGAAGGGTACTTCCCGAAGATGGTGCGCAGCCAGACCAACCGTGCCTACCCAGCACGGGCGGCCAACGTTACGCTGCAGGATGTGGAACGTGTCGGCGACAATACGTTCGTCTCGGTGAACGATCTCGAACGCTGGCGCGATCGCATTCACGAAGCGATCGATCAGGGCTTCGTGCTGGATAAGGACGGCAATCGTATGATGCTGGATGAGGAGCGCGGCATTGACATCCTGGGCGATGTGGTGGAAGCATCAAGCATTTCGCCCAACCAGAAGCTGTACGGTAGCCTGCACAATATGGGCCACAATGTGATCGCTTTCGTGCACGATCCGGACTCACGCTACCTCGAGGAGTACGGTGTGATGGGCGATGTGACGACGGCTATGCGTGACCCAATCTTTTACCGCTGGCACGGCATGATCGACGGTATCTTCCGTCGGCACAAGGATCAGCTGACGCCGTACACTGCCCAGCAGCTGGGCAATGCTGGTGTGACGGTTAGTTCGGTCGGTGTGCAACTCTCTCGGCCCAACACACCCGCCAACGTGCTGCTTACCTTCTGGCAGCGATCGCAAGTGGATCTGGCCGCCGGTTTGGACTTCGGCCCCAACGGTAACGTGTTTGCGTCGTTCACGCATCTGCAGCACGCACCGTTCTCGTTCCGCGTCGAGGTTAACAATGATTCCGGAGCCATCCGGAAGGGTACGCTGCGCATCTGGATTGCACCAAAGGTGGACGAGCGTGGTACGCCACTGACGTTCCGCGAGCAGCGACTGTACTTCGTCGAGATGGATACCTCTACGGTGACATGTAAGTAGTGGACACTGCTCGAATTTTTAGGATCTCGACGATTTATTCCTTTTTTTTCTTCCGGATAACAGTGAACCCTGGCATGAACACGATTGTGCGCCGTTCGGACCAATCGAGCGTTACCATCCCGTACGACCGAACGTTCCGCGCCATCGGAACCAAATCCGCCCCGACGGCCACCGACGAATTGGCGCAGTTCCGTTTCTGCGGTTGCGGCTGGCCACAGCACATGCTCGTCCCGAAGGGAACGCCCGAAGGCGTACAGTTCGATTTGTTCGCTATGGTTTCCGACTACGAGCAAGACTCCATTGCACAGGAACTCGATCCGTAAGTTGGGGTCAACTATTGGTAGCGCTCTTAAACTAATGGTTTCACATGCTCCCTTTATAGCAACGCACCATGCAGTGACTCGCACTCCTTCTGTGGACTGCGGGACAAGAAGTATCCGGATCGTCGTGCCATGGGCTATCCGTTCGATCGCTCTACGGCACCCACCGTTGCCACGCTGCAAGACTTTGTGGGCCCGAACGCCAACATGAAGACGGCCACAGTGCAGGTGAAGTTCAACAACACCGTAATTGCGCGCACTTAACACGCCTGCAACGTGTCCACAATTTGCGGAACCAAACAATTGGAAATTCGGAACGATCTTTTACTCTTTAGCAAATAAAAACAAGCAGATAACTTCAACACGTGATTTAATCGCAAAATTTTATTACCAAAAAACGGTGTGCTATTTGTTCGATCACATCCCTAGCCCATGGTAGGTGTGCAAGATTCGGTGACGGTGATGGTGACTCGTGTCGTTGTTATACTTGTCTCTGTTATCGTGGAGGTGGACGTTACTGGTACAGTTACCGTGGTCGAGAAGCTTAAGGTAGTTGTCGCAGTTTGCGCCGGAAGCGTAACAGTGCTGGTGGCCGTACTCGAGATAGTAGCCGTCGACGTTGGTAAGGTGGCCGTTATCGGTACGGTGGACGTGATGAGTGACAGAGTTAGCTGGGTATTCGGCGCTAGGGAAACCGTTTCGGTAACACTAACTACTGCAGTCAGTGTTGCGGTTTCGGTGCTGCTTATCGTCGTTGTCGATGGTTGCAGGGTAGAAATAGTTGGCACACAAACGCTCGTCACAGGCACAGCAAAATGTTCCGAATATATGAAGTGATCATTATGCAGCAAATGGAGATGCGTTGAACTTGCAAAAATTAGCAGAAACAGCGCAACAGTTTGATATCGGATGCTTGCCTGAATCCGATGCTGCATCTTTGAGACACGATATTCACCTGCACAATGTCAGCGTTCGACTAAGCGCACTGAGCGTAGCCGGTTTTTGAGGTGGAACCGTTTTGATGATGGTTCTTGACCCTCCTCACAAGGTGAATCTGATTTTTTTTGGCAGCATGTCATTAAAATGGAATGACTTGATAATTGCATACAGTTTGTTATCTTTGCTTACAGTGCATCACAGGAAAATTGCTTATTTTTAGTAACAGTTGGGAATTATTGTTAAAGGACAAAGGTAAACGCTATTCCTAACAGAAAGCTAATAACTATATTTTAAAAGCAATTTAAAAGGATTTTTTTCCCTTAGAATACACCTGATGGAAAAGCATGCCTTCAGGGGGATATAAACACCAAGAACCGGATTTTGACTCATTTTAAAAAGAACATGTAAAAAAATGCTTGACCACAAACAGTATTCTGCATTTATGACCTGGTGCAACCAGATTCCAGGTTTGCCGGATTCAAGCCAAATTCCCAAGATCCCGTAGGTTAGTCCACTCGAAAGCTTCAATAAATGCACATCAGAGGATGGCCACCAATACGCTGATCAAGGTATTAGATATACGACGTTCACAGCTCCGATTTACAAATATAAGTAATCTCTTCTCACCAGCTTCTACTCACCGTGACACTACTGCCCTTACACAGCATCTACTACGGGTGCGCTTCTCACCATCTGTACCACCATACGCACTACTCCAAATGTCTCTACCCACACCAACCGAGCACTGTCACCTGCCTGCGAACGGTAACACAACCCACCGTCACATCAACGGTTCCGGTAACAAACTTTGCTACCGTCACTAAAACCGCAAACACGTACACCATCATCACGCCGAACCCGGTACAGCTTACCCAAATGTCCACCATTACGCTTTCGACTACGGTTTCCACCATTGCGCCGAGCACGACCATTACTAGCACCTCGACGAGCACGGTCTTCTCAACACCACCGCTCGTTTCAACCACCGTCAGCTCCACCAGCACCATACGCATCACGTCCACTGCCATCGTGCAGACGACGATTACCACCACCTCCACTAGCTCGATTATTTCGACAAGAACTTCCAGAATTCCTATGTGTAATTAGTGTACAGTGTTAAATGTCACTCGTGCCGTGTCGCACTGGTCGTCTAACGAATGAAGGCAATAAAATTATTATGATCAGCCTGTGTTGGAGATTGATCCCGCTTCTAGCTGCATTCCTTGATGGGAATGCATTGTTTAGTCGTAAATCTGATGTGATGTCCATCTCTGGACCTTTAAGTCAACCGGTTTCTCTCACAGCTTTAACAAACTATTGCAGAAAAGGGCTTGTTTTTATTCATTTTAATCAATTAGTGCTACTGATATTAGCAACGAAATGAGTTCAGTAAAATAATGTTATAAAGATCTCAAGATCTGTTAACAACCTCAGTAGAATCTCTCCAACAACGCCACAAAGTTATGTTGTTCATCGGTTAAACAACCATATTGTGTTACCGAGTTAAGCGGTTTTTATTTTTCAATGTTTAATGGTTCATGCCGTCAACCTGAATTGCGCTCATCTCCCTTCTTTCTACACTATCACACCAGCGCTTATGTAAGTAATCGTTCGTCAAGCCACACCTGTGTCAGCCTTATCTGTTCACATCTTTCTCCATCAGGAACAGGTTTGCCTCCATCAAAGATTGTGGATCCTTATTCTTTAACAAGAAGGTACTCTATGCTATTCCCGTGACCTTTTTTACTGAGTTATCACCACCGTGAAATCGTTTTAATTGAGATTGTTATAGACAGTTGAGTCCTTAAATTCTCCCACTAAAGCACCAAAAGCATCTCTTTTCTCAAGAGATAATAATTTTAGTTTAAATGTTGTTCAATACAGTAACCGGAGCTTCAAAATAACATCTTAGTAACGCAACCGGTAACGCCAATCGGTTATGCTGTTGTTACTTAGACCTTCACCATGATTTATCAAATCGTATTCAGTCGCAATCCAAACGGATATCGTAAATAGCGGTTACTTTGATGCTTTATTTTTTCCTTCTCTTTAAAAAAACTGCATCTTCCAGCGAAACCGGCACTAAAACCTCAACCTACTCCACAAACACTAAAACGTATTCTACCAGCCATATTCATAACCAGAATTGGGGATGCGTGTTTTCCAAACGTTTTCGAATGATAACGTGAAGTGTCCATCGCTTATAAATGTCAAACACCAGTACGGGCTTAGAACTGTACGGTCGTTAAACGCTCGACGAGTCGGAACAACCTTCAAACCGCAAGGCGGTTCACGCATCCAATGAATTCATTAGAATGTGCGCGCTCAGATTGTACGGTCGTCGTGCAGAATGTGCTCATGCAGCAGCATCCGGACAGGTCAGGCGAAGCATCCCAAAAGCTTACGATACACACACGCAAGCGCACACACACGAAAAACAACTCCTAACGCGTAAAAAACCGCAGCAAACCGTAAACCCATGATGTCAAACAGCATCAGCACCCGAAGCAAATAATCAAACATTTTCGCATAAAATTATCACTTCCACCACTGGGGGCGAGGCTTCATGCTCATCCCTTGCCACTTCGCCACCGTGACGAGATGACCAGTGCGTGTGTGTGTGTGATTGTGCCCGGTAAGGTGTGGGTCCCGTACACAAAAAAAAAATGTTTCGGAACGGAACACTATGCTAAAGAAGTGGAGTACCGGTGGTGATGTCAATACGGCAAAGAGTGAAGCATTTAATGATAAACGATAATGATGGTCAATCGCTTCTGGCATCGTCTTGGGCCTCCGTTAACTCCCGCTTCTAATGAGCTAGTTCGGCCCAGCAGTTATTCGACGTATTTTTTCTTTTGCATCACCTCTGCATACATTCGGGCGTATATATATTTGATTCTATTAATATGCGGCTCCTTCCTGGCAGAATCTTCTCCCAATGTCAAGCGTTCGATCGAAAATCATTAATTTTCGGTTTAAAAACAAAAACAACTCGCTTTCTGGATAGTTATCGCCCGGTGAAGAATTTCTATCTTTATCCACACGGCAGGACTTTGGCAAAAAATACAACAAATTGCACTTGCTACATGCAGTAGAGGATTGTGTCATTCTCATGGCTATAAAACCACATCTTCACAGCTCACCGAAAATGTATGTGAAGCTTGCGGGCAGACCACTCAATATCTTGCAAGAAGCTTGCCTATAGCTCGGCTATCAATGTATCGTTTATTCTTTATCTCTAATGATGATATATGAGGATCGAACGTTGTGGCACAAAAAACAAACGCTCTCGCACATCCAAAGCATGCAAACTTTGACCTTTTCGACTGCGAAAATATGAGTCAATTTTGGTTCCATACCCCATTCTTTGTTTTTCAAGTTAATTACACTGCTACAACCGTACACATTATTAATGATCGATAAGAACGGTAAGTAACGCTTATCGGCCTTCAAACCTGTGTCGGCGTTGATGAGTTAGGAGCGAAAAAAATGATCCATTCTTGATTTCGTTCGGAGCTAAAACAATAAAACGCAAATCTTAATTTACCCATTAGCTATTAAGTTTTATGTCCGTTTCATCACCACCAAACAACAGCTCAACAAACAACACAATCGATTTGCATACGAGTCGCGCTTACCGTTAGCACGCCAACGATTGATCCAATTCTGGTTCGAAAATAGAACGTCACCAACTCGTCAGCAGCCAAATTCATTCTGGGACTTATTTTAAAAAGCAGTAGAATTCCCCAAAAATTTCTCAACCCAACAGTCACGGCAAGTTTCATTCCATGCAAGGCCCGAAACATCCTTGTACCGCATCGTTTGAGCTCGCGCGTTTCCTTTCTAAGCTGTTCTTCAATTCCCATGGATGGCCCGTCCCATCCATTCAGCAAGTGGTCGAGGTTGTCGATCGAGTTAAAATTAGTCAAATGTTAAAACTGGATACACCAGCGTTGGCACGACACCAGACGAACGAACGAACGAACGAACGAGGAGCAGGAAACCCACCCGGGTTAGACATTTTGCATAAATTTCCTTGCCCCAAGCGAGGTGATCTTTTTCGTTTTATTTTGTGTGTGTGTGGATGTATAGTTTTATTTTCGGCTGCCGGCTCTAATTCCAACCTCCCCAGAACTGGATTCGACGGAATTGATCAACTGGACGCAAAATTCGCTACAAGGACGAGAAGGCAAAGATCATCCTCGTGTTTGCGGACAGGATGGCTGCTCGTAAACACGTCCGATCAAATTCCACGCCGCATGTGTTTGGAATACGGAAATATAAAAAAAAAAACTAAGATTTGCTTATCGTGGATTTGCTAGACAATAAAATACAATGCTTTTTTTTTGTCGTGCAGCTTTTAGGGAAAGTAAGCTCCAATTTAGTCTTCTAGCCACTCGGAGCAATAAAGTAGAAAGTTTGGAACAATAAAACAACATTTGCTAGTTTTGTTTTTGATCATTCTCGAAGCTATTTTGGCAGATAACAATCAAACGCGGCAAAGACAAATAAAAGCACCTTCCACAGTCCATTTGTTGCTATGCATCGGTATGATGCTTTCCGCCATGCGTTTTGGGGTGCCGATCATGCAAGGAAATCTTTATGCTGCCTGGTATCCACCCCATGCGGATCGCCCATACAAGCGTCTCCTTGATATTCAAACTGGTTTAACCCTGAAGCGTATTAAATTATTTCTTCCTTTCTATTTGAGCGATAATCAACTGGGCAAAGACGTTGTTATTACCCCAAAACTCTCCATCTATCGCTGTGATGAAGATCAAGATCGTCCACTAGGCGTAAACCGTGATGACTCACGCTACACTCGGCTCGGTTGACAAAATCGTGGCGAACCACGAGGATCACAACATGTGAGAAAAAGGTGACGATGTGATCTACATGTTGACACATTTTCATTCTCACATGGGGAATTTTGTACGCGATTTCGCATTAGATAAGAAGCCTTGAGCTCGTACGAGAGCAACAGCCTCTCGGGGATGGTACATTCATTCAGATTGCTCTGATTCAACCTTCTATTCTTGACTGCATTCGCGACGAATGGAGCCATAAGACTCAATGTTCCCATAAACTATCCAACCAACCATCCGTCCGTTCTGTAGTGTTACAATTGGGTATGAAAATTGCAGAAAATACGTGTATGAATTTCTTTAGCTTACCCTCCGGTGCGAGAGTTAATTCGAGAAGGGGAGAACCGTCCACTGGAACTGTGATGAGCACCTGAGCATCAGGCGAACCGTGGGCGAGCTTAAAAAAGGGACAAAGGGTATACAAGTGTATGGTCAACCATATTAAAGATGCTGCGAGAAAGAGAAGAAACTCCTCATCTTCTTTTTTGCTATCGTTGTCGTTGTCAAGATCGCCAAGTGAGAATCAACCCTGCGCGGAGAAGTTACTATTCGTACGGGAGCAAGGGGCTCAAAGGAGGCGTTAAAGATCGCTCGCTTGCTGCATAATATTTTGTTATTTTATTCACGCCGTACGGTTTAACTATTACTCTAATAATAATATTAAGAAATTTAATTATCATCACGATAATAAAAAAACTTTAAAGAAATATTTTAAACAAAACTGTGAGCGTTGCATGTGAAGAAAAAACTGGCAAAAAAAGAACCATTAAAAATAGCATCTAATTTCAATTACAGAGATACGGTGTCAATGTGGTTTTATGTTATGATTATTTATTTTGACGATTGCTAAAGTATTTTGGTGGGTTTTATTTTACATTGACTTCTTAAAATTAGTTTGTTCAGCCCTACAATATCTAATTCTATTTGCAATAATAATATTTTCTATGGATTTTTAATTTATGTTTTCCTTCCTTTATGATGACATTATAAAATGTTGTTATTAACATTGCTTTTATTTATTCTTTAGTGATAAATTTTAGTTACATCAAGTCAAAATTTTCTCTTTGTTTGATTGAATTATTCTTCTATTATTGGGATTTTTTGGGTTTTCAATTATTTAAGAAACATTAACTATGAACAGAAATAAACTGCCTCTTTCATTTGTAAACTAACCTCATTTTGTCTCACTATTAAAACGTTTTTAAAATGTTTTAAAACTATAATAAACTAGACCATTATTTGCTTTATTTATTTTATATTGCATCATTTTCCAAACAAAAACCTCCGAAGCGCCCCAGTCTCCCCGCTAGTGTGCGTCCACTATCAACGGGCAGTATCTAGCCATCGACGTGCAGAGCTTGTTTCGAGACCCCATCTCACCGGTACCTACACCACACCTATATAAGCGTCCTGTGACGGGTGAACAAATTTCAGTTTACCACTTAATTTTCGGTCGGCAACAGCTGGGCATATCTGTTCTGTCCGGTGACCGGTCTTCCCAGTTTCGTGAGGTACGTGCGACGCACCAAACCGTGAGAACAGTGAGTGCTTTCCCAGCTTGCATGTGTTAGTGTATGGGTGTGTGTGTGTGTGTGTGAGAGAGTGAGTGTTTGTATGGAATAAAGTGGACATTGAATGGATTTTGGAACAAAGTGATCACGCGACAGCGTTGACAAATATTTGCAGGACTCGTGCAACGGAAGGATACCGTAGTGGACTAACAAATCAACCCAACCAGTGACTATCGGGCAGTTGCGTGAAAAATGGTGAGTGAAGAATCGATGCGCCCATCAGTAGTGAAAAATGAACTATCGGTGAGAAGGTCAATAGGTCTTGCAGCTAGTTTCGCACTCAAGCGGGCGGAAAGTGCTTCTACGTCAGTGGATCTTATATGCGATGCATCAAAGTGCAAGTAACTATGCGCAACCGGTCGCGGTAGACCGTGAAATGCACGTGAAAGGCGTCATCCTACGGTGGCAATTAGTATTACCTTGACGACCTAGGACATGCTACGATGGTGGAAGCTATTGTACACCGGCCTAACTAAGGTGACGGATTCTGTGTCACGGAGAGCTCGAACTTCAGACTCGTGGGTGATCTTGAGTGAACTTGAATACGTGCTCATCGATTCGATCACAATGTCAATGTCTATTGAACGATTTTGAAAAGATTACAAAATAAGTTTAATCCACACAAACAGTTCTACCATCGCGAATATCTTAGAAAAACTGCGGATCAAAACTGATTTTTAATAAAAAACCGGAAATCACCAGATGGCCGACACTGATAGTCTTCAATCTATGACGTTTGCTGCGAATAACAATTGACAGGTTTTCACGCTCTACAGTCAAGCTCCACTTGGGGAGATGCTAATTCTGCTAATTTAATGCCTTCGTAGCCTTTTCGTTGGAGGCCGTTTACGTGCACATTAGCAAGTCTCTAATCTGGAGCCATCGACTACGAGGCGTAAACGGTTCTGCCTTTCACACACACCTAGCGTTTATGTCGCTATGCCTTATCAAACGGCGGTGATGAATAAATAAGCGGATTTTCATATTTTGTATGCATTTTTAATGCGAACATAGGAAGCATAACCTGTTGGATGGTATTGAGACGGTTTTAACTGACATTCCGTCTATAGTATTGCACCACGCTTTACTGCCCAGCGAAGAAAGTGTACAATTAAAGCATATACAAATAGATTATGCTAAACGTTTACAACACGCATCATAAAGCTAGATTCTTGTTGGTTTCTTCTTGCCAAATAAACAAACGTCATAAATCATAAAAAATCATGCAAATAAGCCAATTTCGCCATTGCATGAATGATCAGTTGTTGTTGCTGCTTTACAGATTCACGGGCATGTCTCACTGTACACGGCCATCAAAAACATACGAACACCAAAACCAACCGGATCGTTTGCCCGTGTGGTCCCAAAACCCAACCTTTGCGATGTGATGACCGGTGAGGTCTTAAGTCTCCCCGTCTTTCTCACATTACCATACACGAGACGAAGCGTTACGGTGTGGTACGAAGGTGTGGGCTGGGTACCTGCAGCGCATCTTGTGCGTAAATTGGCTTCATTGCTAAATCACGCTCTGCCCTCAGGTGGTACGCAGCTTCGTAGGGACAATGGGGGCTTCGAAGTTGTCCAAAATCCCCTGGTGTCCAAGACCGCCGTAAACCCTGCGTCATACATATTAATTCACCCTGACAACACACAACCCCACATAGACGTGGTTGAAATGTATCTCTCACCAGTATCTTGGTCATCTCGGGGAACGGTACACAGTCTGTCAGGGTCAGGTTGTTTCGTCCGAATGGGCTGGAAAGCCGAACAAAGGGAGAGTTCAGCTGCAGTCAAATAAAATAAACTATAACGTTATTTCGAACAAATCATACTTATTAACGACATTCCGCTCAGCTCACCCTATAAGGGTAGTTCGTGTGCGCTGTAAACAAGTCATGAAAGGAGACAATCCAGCAGTTTTCTCTGTTTATGTACTCCTGACATCCTTGCAGCTAAAAAAAATTAAACAAAACGCCCAGCCCAAAAACTAAAGCTCTTCTTATCGATAAAAAGCGATCGCAACATCGTGCAACTGCAACTGCAGCATGAATAGACACTTGCATTTCGACTGCAGGCTGAGCATCATTAAAATGGGAAGATCATCATCGGCGCAACTGGTTGAACTCGCCACGAGAAAGCCAGTTCCCAAGTTCGACGAGTTTTGTTTCGTTTTGCTTTTATTTACCTTTACCGGGGCCTGTCGGCAACCGCCGGTGAACCTGAGGGAAATTTAAACAACACACGCGTAGGGTCACGTACACTTCGAACTTTCGTTGAAGCAACGAAGCAACACTTGACCAGAAACAAGCACACGATCACACACAGAACTGACGGATGGAAGCTGCGGAAGAGATAAATTGCTTTCCATCCATCAACCGGCACCGACGGGCGTGTTGTTGCATGAGAAATTTGCACAAATTTACCGACATCAGTTTTCGAACAGGGTTGACAATGTTTTATCATTCCCAAATCTGACACATACCCACTGATGATCATTATTAATCATAGTGGTTTCATCTTTTCTCTGTAAGGTTCTTCCTATCTTTAGACGTTAGTCACGATGCTTTGAATTGTTTAGGATGCAAAGAGATGTAAAACAAGCGCCTATGCCAACAGTGCCTAAACACGAGAAAAGAAAGCATCATCCCGACCAAAATCTCAAACTTTCATCTAGCTAGTTGTTCTTGGGAACCTATTTTGCATGCATGACGCTTCCTTTTCGCAATCAAAACGACGCCTCCACGAGCTGTATCAACTTACTTCCCATTGTCTATCAAGGTCTCGCAATGATGAATGCACATTTGTCACCAAACCACACGGATGAAATCGTGCTGTACGTTTTTGGCCTAACGCAGCGTGCAATCATGCATCCTCTCGGCAGGATCTCTACAGATCACTGTGAGCGAATTTACATTTTTTTTTTACCAAAACTAATGAACAAGACAAATCATCTTCCTGGGCGGCTGCAATAGTGGGTGATGCATGCTGGCTGCGTTTTATTGTTTTGTTGCAAACCATGTTGTTTTTAGCGATACGAAATGTCATATTTATTGTATGGCTGGGCTGGACGAACACCACTACACCCCGCTTGGCGTAAAATAAACTACGCTCGAATTGATTTATTGATGTTGGTTGGGCTGTGGACGCCGCGGCATGAGTTATGAGGCGGATGTTTTCGACTGTTTTTAATTGAGATGCTAATTAGTGGGATGATGGAGATGAAGGAAAATGGAATGATAAAACTGCATATGATTAGTTAAAGTTACCAACCGCAACGCCGGCAATAGTTCACACGAGGTGTTTAGTTTAGCATCAATGAAATAGTACTTGGGAGTTTAACACTAACATTAGGTATAATCGAGCACATCAAGTGTTTAGTTTCATATGAAAGTTATATAATGTAGGTCAAACAAATTGGAAAAAAGTTTAGTTTTAGAATGTAACTTTTAAATATTAATTTGTCAGCTTTTGCAGTACATCATCACGAGATCTTATCCTACCATTTCTACCATACTATACTTGATATGAGACGTATGACTTGATAGTTTGATACTTTTGTCTGCATATAGAGAGATAATACTATTGGGAATTGATAGTGATCCTTTGAGCTAAAGTTCTTAAGCAAATTAGATAGCGCTGTCACTATGACACCAGGCCAATGATTCGAACTTATTCTTTTTTAACTAGAAAAAGTCTCTAAATCATCAACTAGACGTGAGCAAATTTCTAAATCCAAACTACTGTAACCGAATATAATTCAGAATCATGGTCAGTCTCTTTATACAACAAGTCTTCAACAAGTCCTAGAGAAATCCATTTAGTTTAAGCGTTTCAGCATTAGCCGAATCTTGTTTGGCACATGCTTCATATACATCATCATCATCGTACTAAACGATCGAATGCTTATTTATACGTTCAGTTATAACTAAAACAAGCTAAAGTGTTAAACTCAATAATGAAAACCTTCGTTTAATTTATCAAACGTACTGTCAAATTTAAAAATCGGCGAATCTCTCATTACTCGCAATTCAGGTTAATTTTGTATTGCATTATTTGTTGTGCCTTATTAATCTTTATTAAACATAACTGATTCTATGATTTAAGAATCCTACAAAAAATAATACATGAAGTTCATAACCCAACAGCGTTATCCTAATTTTTTGGCACTAACAACTCTGGCCCGTACGCAGAGCTGACTATTAAGCTACGGGTAAAAAACAAGTCACAGAAAGCTAGAAATAGCAGGCCAAGACCTACAAAGGTTGTAGAGCCTGAGAAGAAGAAGAACAACAACTCTAAGAGAACTTGGCCTGTCATTACTGGTCTTCTTGCCTTAATTTTAGCAGAAAGCTAGACTGTCCTGCATACTGGGAGAAAGTCCGGATGGAGTTCAATACCATTCCTGGAGTGTGCGCCATCAACATCTTCTTGTAACTTAAATCTTAGACCATTCCGAACAGCTTCCAGGACATTCTTCCTCCATAACTAAATAGCCATTTCCGGATTATAGTAGACACATGACAGTCCAGATTTGAATCCATTCTAGCGCTGGTGATGATTTATATACTTTCATTAGTAAAAATCTCCCTCACTTAACCGTCCCATCTATAAATGTTTGTGGTATGGTCATCAATCGTAATTAATTACATTATGTTCCTGATGAACCCAAAATGCCATCTAAATGTTACTCGATCATTTATTTATTAAAAGTCTTCCTTCTCCGCCATCAAAATCAAATCTTGCCATTAGGTACCACTGTAGCACAATAAAACTTTACAACCCTGTCTGCAAAAATACCAAGAACCAATTTCGGACATACGACATGCAACGACCGTTTCATATATTTTTAACTGTTGCATCTCCACGCGAACAAACAGCCTTGCGCATCGGGTCGGCAACGGGTCATAAAAATCATGCTCCTTCCGACAACAGTTTTACCAATCCAATCGCAAGCGAAGCACACCCAAGTATTATTAGCTAAATACTACCTATCAGCCCACCGAACCATTCCCCGGTATAAACGATCGAAGCGGGAACAGGTTTTCCGGACGGTGGTTCGTGGGCAGGTGAGACTTCTTCAAGGTCGTCTGCCCGTATCGTAGCATATTACGCGTGCGTACTGGGGCTGTGGTCGCTTCCTCACGCATCTGCCGATGAACCTGCCGGTGCGCATGGATTCCGCCTAGTACCGCGCGTTATTTATTCAACCGATTCGTACCCAACGCTCAATGTCAAAGCCTGTCATCTCTACGGGGATAAAGTATTGATTGTTGTTTGGTGGGGCCGTTTTTTGTTGGTCTATTGTGAGCATACAAGAAGATTCCACAGCAACACGGTGTGTGAGTCTGTATGATTTGTGCAGTATTCCGTCCCATGCTCGTCGTCCACTAGTCGGCTATTCTTGGCGACTCGAGTGGGTGAATAAGTCACGAAACTTTATCGCGATTCTAACGACATTGGCGATAGGTGTGATCGGTAACGAAACAGAACGATCGAGCTCACCGTGGAGGGTGATGATGATTTATCATTATTAAAATTGTCATGACTGAAACGATATGCCAAACGATAGTCCGGTCGAGTTTTAAAATCCCTTTTGCAACATCTCGCCTCGTTCGATGTTGATTGAGCCGGTTTCCGTTTTCAGTTCCTGTAATCCGGCTAGCTGTTTGATGGAATATTTTCACAACAAAATTTTTCATCAACACCTTCATCAGCAGCCGCCATGCATTATTAAAATACTTTATAACTTGCCGGTCAAGTTTGAAGATTAAAATTTCCATTTAAAACTGGTGTGGAATTTCAGATGCTATTCCGTCTGTTTGTTGATTGCCAAAATGGTTGTTTTTTTTTTGTTGGTATAGAAACGACACAAGACGTACTAGACACAGCTTAAAACCAAACACGTTTTACAATGACAACCAGCTGTCTAAACATCTTCATTCCGTACCGGTACAGCATCCGAAATAGTTGGTGTTAATGAAAAAAAGCTACTCACAAAAAGGTAAATAGCTCATCCTGAAATAGCTACAACCAGAGCTACGTTATGCCTCCCATTGATCACTGACCGATCGTTTCGTAACGATCGCACGGAAAACAAAAGCCCCAAGCACCAACAACGACAGGAAGCGATCAACCGAAGGACACACCGAGCCACACATGTTTGTGCTTATCACGCACACACGGTGTTCACGTTGACGTCTTGCCACTGTGAGGTTAAAGTTCAGTTAAACACGTTGTTCCAACGTCATCGGCATGGCGCAACAATGAAACCTTTTTTTTGCTACATACTCACGAAAATGTAAACCCCTGTATACGGGGGTTACCTCCTGCCGGAACATTTTACCGTTTAAGCTATATCTCAATATGGAGATGCTATCTGCAAATCATACTGACGATCGGTAAATTACCATGTACCATTTATTGCATTTCTGCCACCCATAATAAGGTTCGATCGATCGAATCGATTACATGTGCATACGATCGCCATGCATCCGCAGGCTAGCACACTTTAACTTCGGTGGTGATTAATGTGTATTAATTATTTAAAACGTCACTGGAGACAATCATTTTGCAGCCCGTGTACACTTGTACATATGTCAAGCGTCTGTTACATCTAGCAATAACCTGTTTTCGTTTATTTGCAATTAATTTCATTCCACTTTTTTGCTTCCCAGTCTTGACAAAAGACAGCCAAGGAATGTGCTGATTACACAATATCAATCTTCTTTACCGACTGCGAAAAAAAAACTACTAACTACACCGCAACCACACATCCCTGAGGATATGCAAACAGATTTAGCTCAAATGTCAATATCAAGCGCTGAAACATTCCGTTTTGCCCTATGATCTCATCGATTCGAAACTGATTTTGGGGCACCGAATCCAAAGCTTCGAACCATTACCATAAATCTACTATAACTGACTGAGCAACCGTCTCCCATTCCAATACAACAACAACAAAAAAAACACTAGACTGCATCGGATCGAAAGCGACGAACCCTTTTACCGGCCATCTCACGGTCATCAAATCTGGGTGGAGCATCTACTATCACACATTCGGACATTCCCGCCTGCAGTAGAATGCTTTCAATCAAGTTCAATGCTAATGTCAACGATGCATTCATCGCGTCCCCGTGTCTACCATTTTAGCTGCGTGTTTTGTGATGTCCTCTAAACAAAATGACTCTGTGGATTCTTTTCTTATTCCTTTTTAGATGATTTGGGTTTTTTTGCGCGTGAGATTTGTTTCCTTTGCCTGTTTTGCACCGAACCCAGCCCCGAATGTGGCTATTTTTGTGATAATAAAATGCAAATTTTAGCATGAACGCCCGCGAATCGGATACCGTGCGTCCACATTTAGATACACACGAGTGGATGAAAATAAGCATTCGTAGAAATAGCTTCACAACGCGCCGCGTAAGAGCGATAATGAGGCAGCAAGCAACAAGGCGAATGAGTGAAGAGAGCAACGCTAGAGTGCGCTCAAGAAACAAGCGTGTGGCCATTGCTGACGGCATACGAACGGAGAAAAACCCGTTTGACACTTGGTTCACGGGCCGCGTTGTTTGTGGTTCTTCGGTTTTCTTTAACACAAATTTTTAATTTGACAACGATCAAAGCAAAGCTACGAAGCACACAGCTTGCGACGATCGTCCCCCAGGTGGGTCATCTGCTGCTGAACACAAGGATACACCTTGACTTTGGAAGTATCGTCTAACGCGTGGTTTGCGGGTCGGTTACTTCGAACTTCGAAAACAAGTTCATTGGACCCTGCGACACCTTGGGAGGCCTGTTTTTTGGTTCGTTGCTGTACCTTAGAATCCTCGTTCCCGGATGCGTGATGTGACAGGGAGTGGGATATATTGATTTGGCTGTCCATTTCCTTATACAGCCGTTTGCATTAGCCGCAGGCTATATCCTTCCAAGAATACATTTCGAAAGGAAGTACTCAAGAGGACAAGATAATTGGTTTGTTCTTGGTTGAGTGCAATATTTGAGGGTTCTTAAAATAAATCGATGACGCTGTATCTTATCAATGGACTCAAGTATACGGTGTTTTTTTTTTAATGTCTTAGTATTTGGGTTGGGGCAACGAGAAACTTCTTTAAAAGATTTGTTTATATTATAAGTTTTATCTCTCAGCAAAACTGTTGGAAATTAATGGAGCGTTACTAATTGATTCGAGTCTTACAAAATCTTTTCATCTTCCAGCGAGAAAAAGGAAAACTTCCAATGTGGGACAGATTACTGAGACTTTAATACTTTATGGCTTTATAGTTTTGAAGCTTTCCTTTTCTCCACGGCTCAGAACATTCGCGAAACCTTCATAGATTGCCTTTCAAGTTTAAGACGAAGATTTCTATATGACGATCACTCAGAAGGAGTGTTTATATCGATCGTAGATATTCAGCATTGACGAATAGAATTTTTAAAAGTATTATTTCATGTGGGGCGGCCCGGTGGTGTATTCGATAGCGGCGCCGGTCTTCACACGGCAGGACCGGGGTTCGAATCCCGGCGGACCGCCTCCCCGTACGCAGGACTGACTATCCAGCTACGGGTAAAACTTAGTCACAGAAAGCTAGCAATAGCTGGCAGGCTAAGACCTCACGAGGTTGTAGTGCCCAAGGAAGAAGAAGAATTATTTCATGTTGTAGGCAAGATGAAGTAGTATTAGATCCTCAAGGCTCAAAAAGAGCTGGGACTGGGACTAGGTCGATTTATTTTCACGACAGACATGACCAATTGCCAAAGAACTGCCAGAGAAGGGTTGACAATCTGTTTGTTGAATGTTTCGTAGATGCAGGAATCGAGTAACATTTAATCCATTTAAGTTTTCTGAGGCTGCAGTGAGAACTGACTATTCAATTACGTAATATTAATATATCTAGTATGACATTAGATGGCCGTCATGACCTATCAAGCCGTTGGGCCACGGAGAAGGCATTATTTGTAGAAATTGTATATTCGTTGCAATTAAAGCTAAGTCCAATTTCATTGGACTGGGTAATAGAGCGATTTTATTGAAAATTCATCTCCAATAATCAATTCTCTGACAGATCCTCTTGACATTTCCATTTTCCCGTGTGATAAAATGATAATCTTTTTTATTACCCCCTTAATTGCTAATCCTACCAAACCTACATGGAATGCTAATTGTGCAACTAAACTATTACTTCGTTACACGCAAAATGTAATTAAGTCTTTCAAAGATGCACAACACAAACGCTCCATCATTACGTTAGCAGCCCACTGCCTTCATGATCTTCGCCTCGTTCATCTTCCTTGTTACCGTCGGCAATGAAAAGGATGTTGGCAAGGTTGCACAGGTGCTTAATCAATGCGAACCGATCGAACCCACTGAACAGGCGCTACATTCTACGCCCAAGGAAAACGTACCGAGCCATCGCCAAAACCGGATAAGTCACTCTCGGGGCAACCCCACCGGGTGAACCGGGCGGTCCCTGGTGGTGATGCTTGTTCTAGCCTGTAAATCTAGAAGCACTCAAGCAGTGAGAAGCGCCGGGCCATGAAAGTGAGCGCGCTAACGCAAGATACGCTAACGCCCCACCGTGACGTCCCTTATTTCACATTCATTGCCCATTTGTCTATTTGTGTTTTGCCTGCGGGTGATGAGCTGGTTAATCGGGGTGCCATTTGCATGCGTACATCCGTCACTCTCGCTGGACACTCGCCTCGGTGGTAGCTAGCTGTGAACACGATGTCATTGATGGTACGTAACTAAGATGTACACGGAGGGTAACAGCATTGCAACTGCATTATTCACCTCACCCATATCACATGCGCGCGATCGCAACACGATCTCGCCTACCATCGGTGTGATCACACAATGTAGATGAGTGGTAAGCAAGATCGTCGAAGAACAAAATGAGACTAAACAAATTGCAACGAGATGGATGAGAGTGAGCAGGCGGCCTAGGGACGCTGAATGATGCACAAGTTGTTTGAATAAACTCGTCAGCGGATTTACCAAACAAACGAAACTACCAACTCATGACGCAACGAGCTCGTACCGATCTTATTTGCCAAGATTGTTCGATGACATTTCCTGCGCATTGTGCCGGCAATGTGGTAATGAATGAATTTTGTCCATGAGCCGCAAAACAAATTCTTTGCAGATTATCACAAACCTCTAAATCTAGCCGTTCATTCATTTGGCTATGATAACTAGTCCCGTTTGGGACGCCATCCCAACCATTTCTCACGCATCCTCGTATGGCTCTAATTGATTGATCAATTGACCGTTTCCTTCGACTGCCGTTCGCCCGGTAGCAGGCAAACAGACTTAACCTTTGTGCGGCCACATGCATTCCATTAGCGCAATTTATGTATGTCTTTGGTTGGTTAGGATGATGCCCTCAACCACAGACAGATTGAGGCTGGCCGGCTGGCAGGCGCTGAGGGTGAGGGGTGGAGTAGTTTGATAAATATTATGCATCGCAACGCCTTCGTATTACCTTCACCGAGTGATATTTATGAATTATGGGCCGATATTTGCATGGGAATTTTGGATGCTTTGCAGTAATGTCAGACAGCGTGGGTAGCTAGCTGTGCTGGAGAATCAATTTGTAGGCAACTTATTTGCATCAATATTTAAATTTGTAGCTTTTCCGTACAAATAAGTTATAACTAATATTTTTCCTATATCTCATATGGTACTTCTGCTTTCTCATTTTAGATGCGTCAACTGTTATCCATTCTCTGTCTGGTGGCTTTATGTCATGCAGAAATTCCCGTCTTCGAGATCGGCTCATTCCCCGCCGACACTGATACAAAGGCAGCGCCAAGCCAAAAACAGGACCAATTTGGAGGATACGTTGTTGAGAAGCCTACGGAACAGCTCCCGGAACCGTCGAACCAGTGTCAAGGTGGTCCGGACGAGTGTGGTTACAACTATGAGCCACCGAAGTGCCCGTGGGAAGATGGCCAAGCACAAACGACCACCGAAACGACGACAGAATTCCGTACGGAAACGCGTGTTCAGACGGAAACGGCCACAGTAACAGAAACCATTCCGACTACCGTTACGACTACGATCACTAGTGCTACTCCGTTCTGTGGAACTACCAATACCTATCTTCCACCGGATACGACTACTACCCTACCGCCGGACACTAACACGGTTACTGTAACACAACCCCCTGTCACAACAACTAAGACACTGCCACCGACAACGACCACGATCACGTCTCGCGGTACTCCGTTCACGACGGAGCGTACGATCACACCGACAACGACGATCGTTATCAGTAAAACGCCTTTCGTAACGGCCACACGCACAGTAACGCCTACCTCGACAAACATTATCACTGCCAGCAGCGTTTCGATTACGCGCACGATCACTCCGACATCGACGTTCATCTCGTACATGCCCTCTACGACGATCACCCGTACCGTAACGCCAACGTCCACTAATGTTTACTACGCGGACTCGGTCACCGTCAACCGTACGGTTACGCCGACGTCTACTAATGTCTTCTATCTACCCTCGACAACGGTCAACCGTACCGTAACGCCCACCTCGACGAATGTGTTCTACGCCAACTCGGTCACCGTGAACCGTACCGTAACGCCTACCAGTACCAATGTGTTCTATCTGCCATCGACCACGGTAAACCGCACCGTGACGCCTACCTCGACCAATGTGTTCTACGTTGCATCGGTAACGGTGAACCGTACCGTAACGCCTACCTCTACCAGAGTGTTCTATCTTGACTCGGTCACTGTGGATAGGACCGTCGTACCGACATCGACCGTTGTCTTTACACTGGACACGACACGCACCCAGACGCGCACGGTAACACCGACGTACGTTGTGCAGCAAACCGCCGATACGGCTACCGTTACTAGGTAAGTAACGCTTTTTAGCTACGATTTACTAACTGGCAAAACAAATAACTCCTTTTATTTTTTCTACTCTATCTTCAGAACTCTTACACCATCGTTCGTCGTGACGGAAAGTGTGCCAACAGTGACACTTACCCGCACATTCACTCCATCCAGTGTGCTGACGACGACGGCTTCTACGACGAACGTGATCACACGCACCGTTACACCGCAGGCCACAAGCACTACCACCGTTACGGCCCCTGTTCGTACCATCACTCAGACAGCGTCCACCACCGTCACCGTTACGCCCAAGCTTTCGGTAACGCCTACCATCTACTCAACCGTTACACTGCCCCCCGTCATCAAGACCGTATGTGAACCGGCCCGAACCTATCTGCCCGATCCGGGCGTAACGACCATAACCCGCACCCAGACGGAAACAAAGACGGAAGTATCGACGACCACCGTAATTGCCTGCACGCCTACCAATGCCTACCTGCCGGTAAAGGAAACCGTAGCCGCCAACCAACTGTCACCTGCCTTTGCCCGTGTGCCGGACCTGCACCGTGAAGTACTGCCGCCCCAGGACGACGAACGCCAAAATAAGATCTGGAACGCTTAATGCTCAAAAGTGGCGTGATGGAAGGCGAATCCTTTTACCTTGTACTTTCGAACGATAGAAACCGCGGCAGGAAGCGCAGGTGAAAGACGAACCAATACTCATACCTTCGTTTGCTAAGTGTGGATCGGTGCGGTGATGGAGTTCACCACTCCGTGCCCACCGTTGTCCAGTGATTAGTTGTAGTAAGGATAACCGTCGCTAGGACACGTAAAACAATGTACATAAATGCCCGTACCGAGGAACGAAACTAGATAGTTGGAGTTTGTTGTTGCATCCCTTATTTCCACTGCCCTTGCTGCACGTAATCGTTGTTTCGTCCGTACGATCCCTCGAACGGAAGTAACGCCTAGCTGTAACACCAGGATACCACTGTACACTGACTCCGTCGCTTGTACCAGCCGCGCTTCCCTCACTTTCAGCGATCAGCGAAAACCAATAGCAGCAACCTGGTTGTGATTCACTTTAGTTATTGTGTGTGTGTAAGTGTAAGTGTGTGTATGTGTGTGCGTGTGGTGTTCATTATGATTTCACAAATAAAGTCTTTGATGTTTCAAAGGTAACCGATCACATTGTTAAACGATTCTTCGGCAATAGATGTGGGTCTTCCATTTGTATCTCAGATTTGGTTAGTTAAAATACAGATTAGTTAAAATTACAGAAAGAAATAATTCATATGTCATTAAGCTGCCAGACTAGCAGCAGAAGATATCCTGAGCCTCGTGATGTTTGAGAGTCCTCGCTTCATCGTCGCTTGGCTAGAAGAGAATTTATCGATAGCAGTTATACAAGATTCAAACCCGGTAGAACAAATTTTGCACAGTCTTATTAATGGATTAGATTAATTATTACACTAACTGTTCAGTGAACTGACTGAAAGGCAACAATTCGAAATAAATTTATGGCTTTGTTATTCTTATTATGTGAAATTATAGTTGCAAACGGCACTGTTGAAGTCCTAATTTGAAGAAAAACAAACCTTTTTAAGACACAAATAATTCAACTCAACCTTGTTCTTCAAGTTTTAGCCTTCGCACGAGACCCACTATGAGTATTTTATTCAAAACAAATTAAAAACGCCTAAACAAAAATTCGCTAAACGGCACCCAAGCTAACATCACTTCTGCTCGAAACACATAAACGCCTTACAGTATGCAATCGGAAAACCTCGTTCGCCGACTTCACGTCGACTTTGGCGAAACTGTGGTGGTTGTCGATTGGTTCGGCGTTTCCTCCGTCAGCTTACGTTTGTAGCGATAGCCCTCGTGATCGTCGTACGTCGGTGGCACCGCATGCACATTCGGCAGCGAATGAACTCCACCAAATGTATTCACGCCAATGTTGGGCTCACCGAGCAACCGCTGTCCTTGGAAACTTTCGTCAAGCGCCAGGAACGGTTGATGTGTTACGGGATGCTCCAGAACCGGTGGCAAAGATACCTGCGGTGGTGGAATGTACGGTGGCGGCGGTGGTGGAGGATGCTGTACCTGAAGACCATTGTTGATGATTATCGGGTTCGGAACGGGCACTGGCACTGGGACCACCGGTTCCGGTGGTAGATAAGTGTTTGCGGCGGCGGCACCACCACTAAAGTCTCCCTGGGCGAATACCGTCGAAAGCACGGTTTCGGTTACGTACTGAATGACGGGACTCGGTTGCAGCACTAGCGTGCTTGTTTCCGTCACATATTCTAGCTGTGGCACAAACACGGTCGACACGGCATACTCGGTGGAGGTGATAAGCACCGGGTTCACCACGGTCGAGGTCAAATAGTCCGTCAAATACACCGTGTTGACGTCCGTGAAGAAGTGGTTCAACGTTTCGGTCGCATAATCCGTGACCGTTTCGGTGAAGACTTGTGGCACACACTGTGGTGTTGGTCGCGGATAAAAGTATCCTTCCTGCGGTTCACACTTTGCACTGCCGACCAGCAACAGCAACAGGTGTATTAGCATCGCAAATGATAGCTTCCTCTGCAAACACAAAAGCATCCTTTGTAGAACTGTATCCGGGGCGCCCCAAGAACCACTTACCATTTTTGGCTGCATCATCTTTGCTACGGCTCTCTGATTACGTATTCAATTTCGTTTTCCAACTGATTACGGCACAATTAGCGGACAAATTAACACCTGCTCCACCGCTGCTGCAAATGGGCGCGTCTACGTCGAACCCGGACCTTGGCTTTCGAGTTTCACACACTTAATCCGCAGCTAAATGCGTGTCTAGGCTGTTCGGCTCTAAGGCACCAACGGCTCTCGGCAGAACCGTTTAGATACGTGGGAACCGTACTGTTCGATAAGACGTCCGATCGGATGTGACATCCATCCCTGATTTACCGTTAGACTTTATATACTTCGAACCCAAATGGGGTTAGGACGTACGGCCACCACCCTACCGCACAGAAGGAGATACGCTTGGACAAACCTGGTTTTCGAAGGTGAAAATTGTCTCCACAAACAGCTTGCACAGAGCATGCTGCAATGGGGCGAACACATTTTCGACAATTTTGTTGCAATTGAGCGAAAAGATGTCCCAACTTGTGTGGTGCGTAATAAGCCGGTAGGCCTACAGAGAAAGGGATTTGAGGATAAACCCGTCATGCAACGGCGCATTTTCACAAAATAGGCTGAAGGTTACCTAAATTCAACGAATCCAGGGCAGTACATTCCAGATGAATTGCATTTGACTTCGGAACTGTTGGAATAGAGAAAATGAACCTCACAATGTCTCTAAAGGACAAGTTCCTCTGCCCGGAACTTGGACTGACAATCCAGCTATAGTTGAAAAACAAGCTAAAATAGCCAGAATAAGCATTCAATACGACCTTCTGAGATTGAAGTGTCTCATAAGTCGAAGCATTAATGAGGTTAGTCAATACAGCTGATCGTGCATCATTTATCTTTACAAATCGTGACTAAATCTACATAATTTTTATCTAATTATGAGTTGTTAAGCTGTCCTGGAAAAAACGATTACAATTAGTTAATCTCTCATGGTGGTTTTAAACTTTCGAATATGCTCAAGCATAAATCACAATAAAACGTTGCACAAACAAACGAAATCTACCACACACCGAAGCTTAGATACATTGGCGACCTAGTGATGATCAGAGAGATAGTATACATGAAAATCCAATGTAGGACAATGATAATTTCTGTTAGATATGCCACAGTATGGCTATGTTGCAATGAAATAACCACAAGAGAATCGCTAAGCTTCAGTGGGTTAGCTTTTAATAAGTTCAACAAGGACAGATATTCAGACGTGGTACGTCCAAGCTAAGATTGATTGGGATTCTAATTTTAAAATATCAAAATAAACGATCG